>LKTO01000178.1:0-88041 GCA_001399465.1 Hymenoscyphus scutula
ATTATTAAACTATCGAAATCTAGAGACCTAATAATAGAAGTTAAATACGACTTAATTCTAGTTATTATAGAAAGACTTACTAAATATATAATACTAATACTATATATAGAGTCTAGTATAGTAGAACATCTAGCATTTATATACTTAAGAGACGTAATCTTAAGACATAGAATATTAATAGAGATACTCTTAGATAGAGATAAGCTCTTTACCTCGAAGTTCTAGACTACTCTTATAGAGTAATTAGATATAAAAAGAAAGCTTTTAATAGCTTTCTACCTCTAGACTAATAGAGAGAACGAATATATAAATCAAGTAGTTAAAATATACCTCTGTTACTATATAAACTACTAGTAGAATAACTGAGTAGAACTATTACCTTTAGCTTAGTTTATATATAATAGCTTAACTATAGAAATAATACTTATATTACTATTCTACGCTAACTTTAGATATAAATTACTAGTATATAATAGACTAATAAAAATAATAAGTAACAACTAGTTAGCTCGAGTATTAGCTTTAAAGATTAAAAGCCTATATAAGGAACTTATAGAGGACTTATAGTTTATAGTAGAGTATAACGCGTACTACTATAATAAACGACGTAGTTAGAAGCTAACGCTAAAAGAGAGAGATAAAGTCTACTTATAGCGAAAAAATATTAATATAAAGAGACTAAGTAGAAAACTAGACTATATATATATTAGACTATTTAAAATCAAGTAAGTAAAAGGACCTTTAAATTACAAATTAGCTCTACTAAAAATAATAAACATCTTTCTAGTATTCTATATCTTACTCCTTAAACTAGTACTACTAAGAGTACTACTAGCTCTACTTATAGAGATCTAGCTAGTTAACCTAAATACTAAGTATAAGGTTAAGAAGATTCTTAACTATAGACTTATTAGAGGTAAGATTAAATATTTAATTAAATAGTTAGATTACCTATATTTAGAGAATACTTAGGAACTAAAAGAGAATATTAGCTAGTACTCGGCGGAACTTAAGGAGTTCTATTCCTAAAACCTAAGTCTGCCTATAGCGCGTAGTTAGTAGGAAAAGCCTTAAAGAAACTAGGATTAAGACCTAGGTTGGGATTCGGGTCAGACGTAGTAGAGGTATAGAAGGCGGCTAGCCGAGAGGCCTCCGCCTCTTACTTTTCCTAGTCTTTCTGTTCCTTCTATTAACTCTTTTCTAATTCCTTCGTAGCATCGAGTTTATTAATAAATTTAAGTCCTTGACAAGCTATTTCCTTATAACGCTTCTAGATAAACTTCTACTACTTTCATAGCTAAAGGATCTTAGCTATAGTAGCCTCCTCTTTATCTTATAGACGCTTCTTCTAAGCATCTAGAGATTCCTACTCTTTTTTAGTTAGGACGCTCTTACCCTAGGAATCACTACCTCTATTGTATTTCAACTTTATATAAACGTATTCAGTATAACAGCTGGATTGGGATTTGTCTATAAGATACTACTAGCCTTACGAGGAGTATTGGGAACAGGCTATAACTTCGTTTTAGGTGTTTTCGATATTATTAGTAAGTCGAAACCTTTCTTTCTTCTTTTTATAAGTATCTGCTTATAGTATTGTTAAAAACATTATGACAGGAAAGGGCCGCTAACCTTCTGACGACATTTCCTAGGTTGTACTTAAGTGTAGGGACACGCTAGGCTAAGAAGGGGATAGTGTCACGAATCACGGGCACACGTGACTAGTGAAGACTAGGCGGCGTCCTGACAGGTTAAGCACTATCGGATACTCTTATAGTAGTAGACAGGTCGCTTAGGTTAGCTAAGCGATCCAGGGATTTCACATGGTTGTAATCACGTGATAGATCCCTAAGGATCCCCCAGGGATCCAAAGGGGTCCTAGGATCTAGTTTAGATCCGTGAGCAGGAAGGTTCTATATAAGACTAGCACGTCTGCTATTAGATAGGAGCTTCGTACTCAACCTCATATTACATTGTTATCACTACCTTGACAGCTTTGTAGTTTCGTAACGAGTTTACCTCCGAGTAAACACCTAGTCCGCGATTGAACCTCTTTATAAGAACAAACCCCAGCGATACTCAGTTACCTTAGTTAGTTAGTTTGAGAATCGTCACACTAGCGACCCAGCTGATCGCCTATCCACTTATGGGTATATATTCAAGCTCTATAGAGGACCTATTGCCTAGACGTCGAAAAAGCAACAGTTAGTCTCGACGTCAACTATAGAGGCTAAGTATATAGCACTTTGTCAGACAAGTAAGCAGGCTGTCTGGTATAGTGGGCTACTATGAGATATTAGCTATTCACGATACCTGAAGGACAACTTTACAGTTCTACTCCTCTATGACAACTAGTTAGCAATTATGCTTGCTGAGAACCCAGAGAGCTACGCCAGGAGCAAGCATATTGACGTCTAATTCTACTATGTACGGCAGCTTGTTGCGTATAACAAGATTATAGTTAATTATTGCCCTACATTGTATATGCTTGCCGACGCCCTTACGAAGCCTCTACGACTATTAGTATTTAGGACATGTGTTAAGGGGATGCTCTAGGAAGGATAAGGAGAAAGGCTTACGCCTAGGTTTTTATGCCAGCTGGGCTTTTCCTAGGAACTACACAAAAACTGCTTTTTCCTATATGGTTTTGTAGAAGTAGTTGTTATTAGATATAACTGTAAGGGGGCTGTTGATAGGTACGGTGATATCTGTTATATTAAGCCACTTATGAGATATCGGTATGCCCGTCGGGCATGCCGGCAGGAAAGAGTTTTTCACGGTAGATGGATACGGCAAATGGTTATTGCAAAAGTTCTATATATGTGCCCTCTGCTCTTCCAGAGCAAAAAAAAGAAATTCAAGTCTTTTTACTCTTGCCCTCAGAAGTGCAGCATTCCAACATCTTGTTCGCCCAAAAATCCTCTAGGTGAGGCTCCATCCAGTTGTAGGCCGCTCCTTCTAGGCGAGTTGTGACCCAAATGACTTGGTCCGTTTCGGAAGGGAACTGGCTTGCGTGAAATGCCAGGTACATAGATGCTTTCATAAGGAACTCCGCGAGTTTCTCTGGCGATCCATCAAAGGTCTTGGGTATAGGAATCTTGACTTCCTCTCGAAGTGGTGGGGCCGGGGCAGGAGTAGGCGTAGGCGTAGCCGTGGCCGCTGGCGTAGCTACTGGTGGGGCACGCGAGGATGATGAAGTAGTTGACATTGTTTCGATTTGAACTTCTAAGCTTAGGTGCTTAAAGTGTAACGATTCTCAAACTAACTAGCTAACTAAGTCTCGTTGGGTTAGATTGCTTACAAAGAGGTTCGTATTGGGTTGGGTTTACTCAGAGGTAAACTCGTTACTTAACTATAGAGCTGTCAAGGTAGTGATAATAATGTAATATTGAGTTGAGCATGAAGCTCCTATCTAATGGTAGATGTGCTAGTCTTATATAGAACCTTCCTGCTTTCGAGATCGCTGACTTGCTTGTTGAGTTTGTCGATCTGTTCGCTGGATCGCTAGGCGAACTAGCGAACTAACATAGTTACGTGATTATATATAAATGAAATCCCTGGATCGCTTAGCTAGCCTAACCGATCCTTAAATACTATAAGAGCATATGATAGTGCTTAACCTGTCAGGACGCCGCCTGGTCTTCACTTGTCACGTGTGCATGTGATTAGTGACACTAGAGGCGTTTTAGTAGTCTAGTAACTATATTTTCTATAATTAAGTATAGTCTTATAAATAATTCTACCTCTCTTTATATCTTTAGATTACTTTTTCTATATTATAATATATAAGAACTTTAGAATATAGTTTATTAATAGCGCGCTTAGCTAAATTATAAGTATAATAATAATCCCTTTAGTTGATATTAGCTCTACTCTATTAATCTACTTAGATATTTTCTTTTTAAATATACCTTACCTTTACTTCTTTATTTTATCTCTAAACTTCTCTCTAGTCTCTTCTCTATATTTTAACCTTTTCTTTTCTTCTTCTTATTATTTCTCTTTCTTATAACGTGGTTTATTAGCGAGTCGATTATATCACCGAGTCGATTACTAAAAATATATATAAAAAACGTCTATACAACCCTAGTAAAAATCTACAATTCTTAATAAAAATTAATAAAATTAAAAACTTTACTTTATTATATTATATATAAGTAATAGTAGAAATCTTAAATACTAACTAATTATAACCGCTAAGTTATTAAAGAAATTTATTTTTTAATGAATATAGAGGTAATTTTAAGCGAATCGTTAGTTATAACTAGAAAGCGTCCTAAAATTTTAAAATTACTTATTTATATAGTAATAAAGTAAATTTTTTAATTTTATTAATTTTAATTAAGAATTACAGATTTTTACTAGAGCTGTATAGACGTTTTTTATATGTATTTTCAGTGATCGACTCGGTGATATAATCGACTCGCTAATAAACCACGTTATATATCTATCTCTCTATTTACTCTCTATTCGTTTTCTTTATAACTTTCTAGTATTTTATCTAATAATTATAGAATTAACTCTTTATATATCTATCTTTTTAAAGTCTAAGAACTTTATTTATTTAGCTTGATTACTTTATATTATATTAGATATTAAATTTAGATAAGAGAACCTACTAGAAAGATTATTAGTATATTTAATTCTCTTTATTTTTATAAGGTTTATAAGTTTAGTATATTAACTTTGTTACTATATACTACTAAATAATTTGTTTTAGTTATTAAATTTATTAGAAGTACTACTAAGTAGTCTAAAATAGTAGTATAATTAAGTAATCAGGATAACTGATCCACGATTAGAAATGAATTACAGCTTAACTACTAAGAATTAAGCACCCCTGCCCTTCACTATCTAAATACATTTAACTACTCTCTTAGAATCGCTTAGTCGCCTGGTAGTAGCCTTTCACTAGTGACTTATTAAACACCTGCGACAATTGTTAGAACAATTTTGTACGTTTCAAATGACTTGAGACTCACATTGAGAGTAGAACTGGTTAGTAACAGTGCACTTCCACCCCGACGGGCATAGAGTAGGACCATTATATCCGGATCCGCCACCTAACTTCATTAGTAAAAGGCCTTTTAGAAGAATCGGGGCTCTTACATTGACCATACGGTGTACTTGTTGCCCCGCTAACAGTGCTTGAATAGAGTAAATATGTGTAGTAAAGTGTACGGGTCACCAGACTTACCTAGAAGTTGTAGCCGTTCCGCTGGCTGCCTTTGTACTGGATGTGGATAATGTTAATGTAGAGGACTTTCTGGATGTGCTAGAGCCCACACTCAAAGTACTAGACTTGATTGCGGAAGTTGAACTTGGACTGGAAGTAGCTGTTGGCACTGGCAGAGTACCTGAAGGGGATCCATAGAAAATTCCCCGCCCATTCGTACCAACATAAACACGACCATAAAGTGACATGTCCGCGCTCACGCAGTTTGCAGAAGCTGCGCCAAAGCCGTTCTTGGCATCACTTATGATAATCCAGTTTAATCCTACGTCTTCGGACTTGACGAGTGTTGTTGTTCCATCAACTGTGAAGAATCCATAAATGACAGGATATCCTCCGGATTCTGATGCAGCACCAAATGCTATAACAATACGTTAGCATGAGATATAAAATTGAACAAGGAAAGGTACCAAATCCATAGCCGGCAGTTACCCCACTTGTTATTTTGGTGAAGGTTGTCCCATAATTCAGAGAATGAAAGAGTCCTGTGTCGGTTGTCACCCAAACATCTCCAGCGACTGTCGGATTTGCACGAATTTGATTGACTGTAGCAGTGGACCCTAAGCTCGTTGTCTTTACGAACGTGACACCAAGGTTTGTTGACACGTAAAAGGCTCCGGCTGAGCCTCCATAGAAGACAGTGTTGTTTCTCTTGTCTGAGGCGATTGCAGCACCAGTTGGAAGCGTGGGAACAGTAACGAACGGATTGGTATACCGCGATACTATTGCCCCAGTTGATGTCATAAGCAAGACAGTGTCTGCGTCCGCAGAAAGTGCTACCTTTCCTGGTAACGTACTGGTGGAAGCGCCATAATCTGCACTCCAAGTGACCCCAAAATCAGAAGATAAAGCTACCGTTATCGCTGTATCACTCTCTCCCGATCGAACAATATTGGCCGGCTTATTACCAGCATAATCAAGATCCCTCGTTGTCCCATAGGTTGGATTATGAAAAGCTTGAGTCGGTGTTTTATCAAGGGATTTGTGATAAAATCCACCAATATCGCCCACAGCTGAAAGTAGTGGCGGACCACCAGGCGGAGTCAAGAGGGAGAGAACAGCTGTCTCTTCGATTCCGTTTGCCTAGGTCATGGGGGAGTCAGTAACTAACTGCCTACTAAGGGAAGTTTCGAGATAGCATTTTTGGTAGGTTTCAAGATTGGACCAGAGAGGAAATGGGGGAGTGGAAAAACAGTGTGACCTTTAACTCACCATGCTTTTCAACGTCACATTATGGACAGTATCCCACTTTTGCAAATTTCTCCCTCCAAATATGGTTGCCCCGGTTCCGTACAACCTGGGTCGAGTCAGAAAGTCTTGCTCGTAAGAATTGGGCTTTTCTTACCAGTGATTTGAGTCAAGAGGATCGATTGAGAGCCCCTCAACCATCCATCCTACCCTTGAAATGAATTCAACTGTAGATGTCGTATCCAACAACCACGGAGCGTCAGAGATATCCCAATCATAGTAACGGTCTTGACTAGGATAGTTACTCCAAGCCCAAATTGGAGACCACTGTCACCTTTTAGCATACGTTCTGTTCCGAGAGAGGAGCCGCAGAGAATGAACCACCCATCGGACGCTGTCATCGAGGGTATAACGTGGGGAGAAGTTGCATACAGTTGCTCCGGAATCAGTACTTCGCCAAATCTGCTCATCTGGCCACCAGGAATTCAAAGCAGCGACCATAAGTGTACCTGGCTTTTGTATGTCCACGCTCAAGCCGCCATAACCATAATACGAAGAGGTGGTTGGAGGTGTGGGACTTATATCTGTCCAAACCCCCGTGGAGATGTTATATCTTGTATTTTACCATCAGTCAAGGTTATCTAGTTTTAGCATCCTCATACCTGTGGACAGTTCCGTTTGTGCCATCGTATGGCCCCACGCCATTTGCGTAACTAACGTAAAGAACCTTCTCTGCTGGAGACAACACACCTTTGTGAGGTATGAAGCCAAGTTGAGGTTCCCCGGAGACCCAACTCCCTTTCAATAGTCAGCCTTTGAATATGATAAGTGAGGTTTGAACACTATACAAGTAGCTCCTGCATCTTCAGACTTGAAAACTGATTGTCCTGCATCCACAACACCTGTTTTTGTTAGCAGAAAATGACAGATACGCACCCTTTTCACCTTTTGTTTGCACTTACCAATGAATATGCGAAGCGTGGCTGTCCCCTTCGAAGCTGAAGTTGAGTCAAAGGTTACCCAGGCAATTCCAACAGGGTCAGATGTGTAGCTAGACGATGGATCTTGGAAATAAGTTCCTGATTATGGTCAATAAACGTATAGAGGGTATGAGTAGCTGTTGCAACTTACCCGGCCACTTGAAAGACGTAACACTGCTCCAGGTCATGCCATAATCTATAGACTTGAACAGTCCCTTTCCGCTTCTCGCCCCAAAGTATATAATGCTGTTTTTGTTTGGGTCGACGGCAAGACGCTACTTTTCTATTACTTTAACCCGCCAAGCAGGTTTTGAAACTTACCTCTCCAATCCCGCGTCCTGGCATGTTTCCCCCAACTTTGAAGGGGAGGGCTGTTTTGGTCCAAGTGGCTCCTTGATCGAGAGAACGTAGAATGGCTCCATTGCTTGGGTCCCATTCATTTGTATACATACCCACTGCAAGATATAGACGATTGGTATCGATTGGATCCGTCGCTAGCGCGTCAACACCCCAATCATGCCTTTGATGGTTAGCAGGGCGACAGAAGTTTGGATTTCTGACCTACCACTGCAAGTTCACGTGTCAATATATTCCTTCGGCGCAATCTAGCCCTTTTACACACAAATGGGAAGTTCGTCAACGAAAACTAAAATTGGGAATCTTACATTTTCATTATTTGTTCCATCCAAAAGAGGGGTCCATGAATCATCGGCATTCAAACGATATGCCCCTCCTATGTCAGTTCGGGCAAATGCAAGACCTTTGACAGATGGATTGAAAACTATCCCTGGGACAAACCCTCCTCCTCCTAAAGTGAATTAAAAAAAAGTACAAGAACACCACGAACATCATACTTACCTCCAATCTTGACATTCTTCCACGTAAACGGCTGAGAAGCGGCTGCACTGACAGACCCAACAAATTGGCCACATGCCGCCAAAACCACGGAGTAGGAGAGAAGCATCGTTGAAGCGAGCAATATCCACGCAATCAAAAGACTTCAAAAACAAGCAAATGAAACAAGGGAATAATATATACAACAGGTCAACAGCTGATTTTGAGTGGTCATCCATACCAAGAGGTCGTTTGTCCCCCCTCGGTACCTGGATTGGGATGTGAACTCAAAACCTATCCATGCGCCCCAAATATTTCGGCATGAAAGCCGAAAAACCGAAATCTAGACTCCTTAAGGAAGTTGCAAAGAAAAACAATCGATGCTCCGGTTTGATTGTGGAGCATGGTGTCCTAAAACCGGGTGGCCTAGCCGCTTCTGATTGTTGGCAGGCGGCATGCTACGGTCCGTAATTTCAAGAAACCAAAGCAGAATGTACCTGGAAGTACTGGAATTGGAGGAGAATAAATTACGCGGGGCATCGACGGGGTAAAAATGAGGAGAAATGATGGAGATGATCGTGGAAAACTTACCTTAGCCACGGTTGATGGTAAAAGCGGGTACCATCGTATCAAGGGTCGTTTGGGGTAGTAACTAGGTTAGACTTTTATTGTTCCGATAATTGTTAAGACCCACCAACTATCGCAGAGAACTATTCTTACAATCAACCTTTTGCAACGCTTCACAGTTTTGTTTATTTCCCTCAAGAATTAGGGTCTCCTTTTTTCATGAACAGCTTCCTCTTTTAAACTTGGTTTTGGTATATTCTATTCACCAATCGTAGTTCTAACTAATTATGTTACATAAATCCAATGCCTTAAATAGATGATTGGATTTGCTATTAATCTCCCTAGGAAGTTCTTTTACCTGAATTTAATATATAACAATATGTAGAGTAATTAAGGCATTTAGGTAAAGTTCTTAGACTTCTAGAAAACCATAAGCATAAGCTAGATCCTTATTTGACCCAGATAAAATCTACTTGGTCTAATTAAGTGAAAATTATTCAGGTAATTAAGTTAAGTTCGAGAACTTTTAGAGTAAGTTTAATCATATTACTTTGTGGCAAAATCAGGTGCATGTCTAAATAGAGTTAGTCAATGCTATAGTTGGCGAACAACATATACATATTTTGTTTGGGTCTGTCCCTAGCGTCTGTCCCAAGTGAGAACATTCTTAAAATTGGATCTATTCCGGAATATTGTGACCTTTTTAAGAGGAGCCGGAGCAGTATTTCTCCAAGTGCAAGACAAAATTAGCTTGTAAGGGAGGGAGGCTATTTTTCCAGGCATCTGCGCTTTTGATCAATGGTCTAGACTAATAGGATTTTCTTTGGGCTTTTGAGAAAAGAAATAAGTCTAAATCGGCGTGTTTCAAGTAAAATGCTGCAATAAAAGTATAACCACGAACAGCAAGTCGAAGCTCCTATACAAAGATTAATTAACAAACTTTGTTTCGCTTTCAAGACATGTTTTAGTGCAGTGGAGGTTATAAGACTGAATTGTGTTGTCGTCTTAAGTCTCTCCAAAACACTTAGTTCTTCGGTAGTTTTTGGGAAATGTACCTCTCTAGGCTCTTCTAGAAATTGGAATTCTCGCGATTGAACCTCCTACTTAATTATTGTTTGGATGTTTCTCTGGGATGGTTAATGCAAAAAAGATATTACATTTAAACAACTGCTTTCAAACTCGCCTTGTAAAGTTTGGAATGTTTTTCCGTAATTCTGAAGTAGATCACTATTCATCTTTGACTTTTTGAATAGTTCATCCTAATTTTTCACGGCTATTCCTTTAATTTCTTCCCATCCAAAGCTTGGTGTAATGGATTTCAAAGCAACTACAGCAGCTTAAAAAGCCCTTACCTCCAACTCGCTTTTCTGATCAGCACGTTTGCAACCATTTTATGGACATTAGAAGTTGTAGTAAATAGGTTCGTACCTACCTTCATTGTTTAGGCGTAGTAGGGTAGTTCTAGTAAATCATTTTAAAAAGCCTGAATGATTAAGGACAATTATCCAGGATATTTAGAATAGTCGATTCCAGTTATCCCAGAAAGGTAGGACAACGAGCTATGTAAGCAAGCACTAACCTATTTACTGCTATTTTTGATGTCCACTTGGTCGTAACCTAAAATCATCAACTGAGAAAATAAGGTATCAACCAACTCCCGCGCGGCGCGCAGGAGTATTAAACGCGGGCACCAAAGTCCGAAATGCAACGTCTACCCCACATTTTATCCTCTTCTCAGCAAAGATGCCACCATCTCTCCTCATCCAATACTTCCTACGACTCCTGCACAGCCCTACCACAAATGACTGCTCCACGGTCCACAGAAAAATCGGCAGCATACGCCTCTCATCAACCAACTTAACACGGAAGCTGGGCAGGCCCAGCTTACACCAGTACATCTTACTCCAATCTCGTTCCTCAAACCAGTCAGACAGAAAAACGATGCTTTTACAATCCCAATGTTGCCCGCATGAAATCGCGCAATGTCGTCAAATCCACAACCCCCGATTCTCAAGTCAGCGTCTAAAATACCCCTATCTTCTCTCCTGCGCCATCAGCCCTACATACCCCCCAACCTCTCCCCTTAACCATGCATATATAATATCAGTACATAGGATCGAAAATGATCATTGTAATGCCCAATTTGCCACCCAGCGACTTATCTTTCAACAAGCAGGAACGAAAAGATTAAAGAGAATCTCCCACCACCTCGACCTACGATCCAGAGCCTATCAAGCCCTCCTCGCTAGAGGTTCGCTAACCAGGATCCAGCGGAAAGGAAGCAGCTTTACTTGAAAGGGTATGGGAGGTGTGGGAGAAAGTCCTGCAGTACTGCAACCCCAAATCACAAAATGTGAAGCACATCTGCATGCCTGAAACTTTCGGGCCTCATACACTAGACAAGGGGGTAGCGCGTGTTTTTAAAAGAAGAGACGCGATCGCTTATCAATTCCAAATGAGACTAGTCGCATGATTGATTTTTCCCATTCCAAGAAGAATTACGCCTTGATAAACTAAAGAAAGGGTTGTGCTTTCCATTGCCCCCTACCCTCTCTCTCCAGCCCTATACCTTAAACGCCACGGAATGCACAGTTATCAAGTTTTACAAGTCATCACCTATCATCGTATTCCACTTCACGAACCCTCAGCTTCATCATCGGCATCTTCCACAAATGGAGCTCTTCCCTTCCCCTTTGATTCACTTCGTTTGTCGGAGGTTGAATCTGCGTTTTCAGACGAGGCAGAATTACTGCCCTGATCGTTTGTTGTGGAAGAAACTGAACGGGACACATGTGCATCTGCCGATGTTGACCCCTCCACATGGCTCCCTTTAGGAAGAGCGTCCCCGGAGTTTGGGGGCGATGGCATCGTCGAAGAAGATGGAATGGCATTCGTATTACCAGCCGTTAAGGTCGGTCCTGAAAATAGTTGAGATGATCCCCAGTTGGGTAGAACCGAAGGATTCTGAGACCCGTCACTTGATGCGTTCAATGCAGGAATGTTGTGCAAGGTGGTACTGGGGAGCGTAGCATTTGAGGCCACGTTGGAAGTTGTCGATTGGTCGGCTACAATTGACGGCGGAGTAGGGATGGCATTCGTGTCGGACGAATGAACCGACGAAGCTTGTGAACGGTTATCGGGGTTTGTAGTTGGTGTTGGTGTCAGGTTATTATTAGACGTTCTGCTCATAGGGCTGATGGTGCCAGGTTGAGTGGTGGCGGTGGGGGCCGATCCTGAGCTTGCTGCAGGTCCGGCTAAAGGAGCATGCAGAGCTTGTCCGGTTGGTGTTTGACCATCCAACCTCTGTAGTGGTAAAAGTGACCAACCTTCTGGAATCGTAACTCCAGGCGGGAGATCAACACTGCCAGATGGTATTGCCGCTGTGTTCGGACGAGCTCCGTGCCTCTGCATCTGAGGCACCTGTGATATGGGAACCGAAAACGGCGATTGTCTGGCTCCTAACGCTCCTACTTGAGGCATTTGGAGGTTCGTCGAGAGAGGGTCGGCTCCACCATTTTGCAAAAGTCGAAGTCTGGCAAGTTCTATTTGCAGCAACTGCACCAGTTGTAGTTCCTGTTGAGCTAACTGGAGGCCGCGAATTTCTGCCACGATCTGTTGTTCTATTTGCTGAAGCTGTTCTTGTGTGCTCCCCGCCATGCTCGTTGTTCCCTGGGCTTGTGGCTGAGGCTGACGTATGGGAAAGCCCAGTTCTAGCCCATACACTCTTGGGCCACCAGCCACAGCGTTGTTTTGTTGATTTGGCTGTTCACCCCCGAGTCCCTGAGGTAGATCTTGTAAATTTGCTTGCCCAAATCCAACCCGGAGAGGCCCAAAATTAAGCATTCTCATACGTCCAGCAGCTCTAGGAGCGGCGGGAGGCCGAGGAGCTGCAACAGGCCCGTTTTGCTGTCCTGGAGGTGGTGGTTGAGCGCCTGGGGCACCTGGATTGGCGTTGTTACCAGCTGCTCGAGTTTGTGGAGTAGCAACAACAGATGCTCGGCACGTAGGACAAACTTGCTGACGTTCAAGCCAGCTCTTGAGACATCCAAGATGAAGGATATGACCACAAGGCAGTTTTTTAGGCCTTGTCCGCTCATTGGGGCTATTGAAAGTACGACCTCGAGGAGCACCTGGAGCAGCAGGTAGCTCCTGAGGATTGGTGACAGACCAAGGTCTCATTTCCTCGCGACATATGATACAAGTATCTTCCCGTTCGATATCCTCGACGGTGGCGTCCTCGTATCTGGTATTCATATCTTGTGTAGCCCGTCGGTAACGAACAAAAGCCGTTAACCTTCTGCTAAACGACCGAGCAGTCAAGAATAGATCACGTATTATGTGGATAGGGAGGCCGTAGAACATGAAGAGGATCACGAAAAATGTGACATATATTCCAAGCTTAATAAAGTCTACGATCGTTAGCCATAGTAAGTGCCGAGAGCTGTTGGTACTGACCTGTTATAAGGTCAAGCGTCAATACCCAGTGGCCCTTGGCCTCCCACCCGGGAACTTCGATATCCATTTCATCCACGTCATCTTCTGAAGGCAGAGGTGTGTTTGACTGAGCCCCATCGCCTTCTTCAGTACCAGCGGCAGCCGCCGCCTCTCGCTGTCTGATGATTTCTTCTCGTTCCTCCCTGACCTCTCTCCGGCGTTCCAATAGCCTCTCCTGGGTCTGTTTCTTTATCTTACTGGTCTCGATTAACGAAATGCAATAGCGGAAACCAGTTGCAAAAGAGCACGTAGTTAATATGGCGAATTCGAAAAGAAACATGACCATCATGTTTGGGCGAGCTTGTTGAATGACGGTATTGATGGTGTAATTCATCAGCCAGAGATCGTAGAGAACCGACATGGTCAGAGAGATGCTCAATCGGATATGGAACAATCGGGGATTGGCAGGCGGCTGTTGTTCGAGAACCTCGACCCTTCCATCCCCAATCCACCCCCACACTTTTCCAGTCAAAAGCCCAACAAACATGACTAAAAACCAGGCGCCCACCTCCTCCCTAAAAATCGTCATGGCCAGGCATGTTTCCGTAATGGCGAACCAGGCCTTCTCGTACAGTTGTTCGATTTCAATGGGTCTTAGAGCCCCGTAGCACATGCGTTGCAGTCCATACATGAAACTGCCGTATATAAAGAGGATCAGATTGATGAGGATCTAGATGGAGTATTAGCAACGCCGAGGCAGCCTTTCGGGAATTGGAGATTGGAGATTGGCTTACCATCAAGCACAAGTTGCTTTGCGCCAAATAAACGCATGCTGAATAGAAGTTTGCTCGCTGGTTGAAAGCAGATACCACCACTCCCGCAGCCAGGGCGGTGGACACCTGAGAGTTCCATGATTAGTTTAATTCGTCTTGCAGTTGAGCTGGCACGAGACAGGTAGGTAGGTAGAGCTTACCCCAGCGTACCAAGCAAGCCGTCCCATCCTGCAGATTAAGAGAGTCACTAGGTATTTCTTGGAGACGAGTCGCGAAGAGCCTAGCTGTATTCGTTTGGCTAGGTGCCCATATCGTGGGGATTTTTGGTGATGCGATTGCTTGAGAGGTAGTTATGGTAGATAGGTATAAAAGTTGGTTGGTGGTGTTGACACCTTGCGTGATAACGAAGGGAGTGCCAAGAGCGGAGCTTCACGCCACCCACCTGCACCGACCTCGGGATAGCTGGAGCTCTTCGGCCCGCAATGCGCCCTTCTTCTCCATCTTCCTCCACAATCTTTCATACATCTACAAATCTACAACACAATAATTACCACGACACCATGAAATATCAAACTTCTCCCAACCAGGCTCTGTACGCCATTCTATCACCAAATATTTGACAGCTCGAACAACAGCCTGTCACCCGATCCGGCATCTTTTCCGCACCGTTTTCTAAGTTCCTAATCACTTCAATTTCATCCAAAATCATGTCTGCATCACCAAATATACGACTCGATGATAGGCGTCGCCCAGAACTGTCATGAATGCCCGCAACGAGAACGTCACTGCCTCTAATTTCGTCCTTTCCGCTCACAAATCGGACCAAATTCCCGAATCCCTCACGCCTCGTCCTCCTTCACCCACTATCAAGTCCTATTTCGTGGTCCATTCCACTGTAACGCAATTGTCCATTCTCATGGCACATTTGAACCTGATCAGCTGCTATTTTGCTCCCTGGAAGATACCTCCGTCAAGACTAAGCTTTTCACAACGTCATTTATGGATTTGCATCACAACACCCACTTTCATTCCACCTCTTTACCTTGCCTTGAGCACCAGAGGAACCAAGAGAATCAAGAAGTTAGGTTTTGAATTCCCCAAGGTCTTCTAGAACAATTACTTTTGATTGTCACAGACGGTTTCGTTTAACTGCGTCAAAAGTAGGCCTCTTACAACAGCCTCTGCCCCACGTACTCGATCGATTTAATACCTCGCTCAATACCACCCAAAAATATGAATACTTCGACGAAACTTTTCCCCAGAAGTGGGGGTTTCCAGTGCTGGGTCATGTCATTCTTGGATATTCTACGATACCCGCTCCTGCCAACCGGCGGGGAAAAAGCAATTGATTTTAGTTGGATTTTGCGCAAGAGCCTCGATCTCGAGAGCACAGGGATTCATTGCAAATGCGGAGACTGTAACCTGTCAAAGTTGTTGAGCAGGGCAGGGGACCAGGGGCATTGGTGGGAGGATTGGACTTCAAAAACGTCTTACGATTCCAAGACATTTTTGGATTCTGTTACGACAAACCATTCTGTTGCATCTGTTGTGTCTTGAATTCTAAAAGCATAACTTCACTTACACCACTTTTGTTGTACAACACCGTAAATTCCGACGGGAACTTCCAGAGATGGTCGATTTCCACCCAAAACCGTGTGCTTGGGAACGGAGTGGCACTGTTCAAGGTCATGCAACGCCCCGTGTGTGGCCCCGCCGCGCCATCCCTTAAACAGCTGCATTCGCCTAATGGTTTCTTTTTAGGAAAGGTGATTTCAAAGTCGAAATTTATTATCCAATGAAGCTTCAATAGTCTCGAACCCAGGCACACATCATCATCCCAAGACAGGGGTATGGGAAACAATTGACCAGAGATAAGGTTAGGATGGCGCGGTATGTTTGGCGTCCGAGGGCGGGGAAGACGACTGTCACTTCTCAAGAGCCGCTCACAGAAAATTACTTGGTCTGGAACCGGGACTCAAATTACCAACACGCTCCAGAAGGTTTATCATCTCAGATCTAGTGCCAATCCAGAAGTAAGACGCTATCTCGACAGTTCAAGTTTTCAACCCCTCCTGTCTTAGATTTCGGTAGCACAACTGCCATACGCGAAAGTCCAAGTCGCCGACCTCAACTATCCTGGTAAAGGTTGCGAGATCTACCAAAATTTGGTCGCATTTCGTGTTTGAGGGGTAGGCAATAGGGGCAATCTGGTTTTGTGCAACACACGTGGCTCCCCTAGAATCAATTAATCTATCATCCGCATGGTCGCTATTATTGGCGAATCCCTCTCTCGAAAAATGGCCTCGCATACCCGCCAAGACCGGTTCAATTCTCGCGCGGAAAACCACAGAATCAAATCGACAACGCGGGGGGACGAGGGGATTCCCCGAAATGAAATATGGCACGAAGAGAGTGCTTCAAACGTATGGACTAGAGTTGGCTCATTTTCTTGGATGAACCCTCTCCTCCCAAGATTTGGGGTCTGGGAGTAAAACCTTATGGGACGATGAAGTGTGGGGGTTCAAACATAACTGTGCTTGAGCGAAAAAAAACCCACGCTAAAACTGGTCCCTGGCGCGAGTTGAAACAATAGTGAACGAGGGTGGAATTGCGGGGCTCGAATAAGCCGGCAAACTTTCTATTGGATGCCTTTACGATAATTGGCGAAGATTTCTATACGAAAATTATACAGATTCCCACGATAATCACGATTCGAAGAGCCGCAAACTGGAAGATTGGGAGTGAAGGGAAAAGGAGCATGGCAAGCATGGGCATTGTGGTCCAAAAATAAACCTGCAGGATACAGTAACACGAGGGAAAGCAGGGATATTCACACGCACGGATAAAATCGTCCAGTCAATTGGGATATTCTTCCCATGCACAGGCGAATGAAATCGGACAACGACTGAGGCACGATGTAGGGGGGTCGCATTATTCCTTTCCCCCATGTGGTTCTGGCCCTTTCACACCCTTCACAATATCCTCATTTGGTCCGGAAAACCCCATCGACTTATCTCCCTGCTTCAATTGGAGGCATTGAAGACTAGGGCCAGAGTAAACGAACACTTTGAATCTCAAGTCGTTGTCTGGTCCAGTATTTTCTCCGCTTACCACCCTCTCGATTTGGATGTTTCGCAGCCATCATTTGACATCCCCGCCAACCGCGCCGTTCCTTTCTAGCGTAACATATCAAGTACTCTTACAAGCTACTAAGATTGCTGCCTATTGAAACCGTTATGTCGATACCACGAGGTTATTTTTGGACTTTAAAATTTGCGGAACTACCAGCAAAATAGAGAGTATCACTCGGTGATCACCAACGGTGGTAATTTGACACCGTGGTCACTGTCAAAGAACAGCCCATTTTGCTTGCTATAATAAAGTTGCAAAGGTTATTGCTCAGTTTTACAGAGTCCGCCCAGACAGACCCACAAAGCTGTTATCGCTCGAAGTTAGACAACAAACACTGCATGGGAACTCCTATCTTGGAATCGAGTTTCTTTGTCAAATTGGCTGCAGGGACGTCCTCGGTCATGTTGGGAAAATTGCGTTGGAACGTTGCAATCCCGAGTCCGCAACTCTGCATGTTGCGTTACTTCACACTTTGATACTCACGCATGCTTATGTTCCCTTCATATCTCATCCCTTCGATTCAAAGCCGTTGAAGCTTTGCTATGGTTGGATTCGGCGCGATTCTTTAACCTAATCGGCGGAGTGGTATAATACATGCAGTCATCAACACAGGTTTTTGTTAGGTCTCATTTACGGGGCAATTCTCTCTGCCCTACGGTAATTTTTGGTTTTTGATTGGTTACGGAACGACTCCTTTGCAATTGGCGGTGACTATTGCCAAGCACAATTTTGACTGGGATCCGGGGCTGTAGGGGTCATCAGCGATCAACCTCTGCATCATGGCGGCGAGCCCGAGAGCACAACACCAGGGTATTTGGCCAGTGAAGACATTCGGAAGGCTGGAGTTGGATCTCCACCCTAAGCCCTATTGTTCAAAACAAAGCAGGGGTCACTGGAGAAGCGAACCCAACGAGAGGGACACACTCAACCGACAGGGTATCTTCCTTGAGCCACGAGGTGTTGATGCTCTATGCATGCTCAACACGATGGCGCGGCTGTGCAACCCTCTTGAGTTATGTTTCAAAATCACCCCCTTTTAGGGACTTGAACTTGGGCGGTTCGCACCCCAATTGACTTGTGCTGTGGCTCAGTTTCCCAAGTACAGTAATAATCATTGTGGTTAAGCTTTTGTCACGCCATTTGAGTTCTGATAACTTCACCGCGTTATTTGTACCAATTCCACGGATTTGTCTTTGGAAACACGGTCAATGCTCCAGAAGTCTCCATGTAGACTTTCGGGACTTTGATGGGAAGTTTCTATTCTGGGTACTTTGTACAGAAAACGCACTATCGACGACTTCATCTGGTCGATCTCGCTACTCGCATTTTGTTCGATCGACCGACCCACCCATCACATGAGCCTCATACCTGGCTTGTGCAGCTTTGAAATCGACATATCAGGAAAGTGGGCAAACTTCATTGGGCAAGTTGACACGGTTTAGGGCCACTAGAATCGCTTGATTTGGCAGAACTAGCAAGACTTTCCGATAATAGTTCCTTCATCGCTCCTTCGTTTGAAAAGATACCCGGCCAGCCACTCATTCAACAGGAAGTCCACGTTTCCGTATAAACTTCTGACGCCAAGGTGGGCACAGTAATTTTGGAGCTGGGGGTGTCAGTCCAATTATGAAATCTCTTCAGTCCATAAGGCTGAAGCGAAAGCAGTTCATATCCGATATGGTGCATCCATCAAGGGTCCTTGAACGTTGCGTGGGTGAAAGGGCGCGAACAACGAATGAAAGGACCGCACAATTATCCCCGGAAGGATGGAGTCTGGAGAACGTTTCGCCCCCAAATCAACAACGGTCAGGGGAGAAACTCAGGGGCTCGCCTTCCGGTTGAATGAACCTCAATCATCGGGCGTTGACGAGTTAGAATCTCGAACAGAGGAAACGAACCAAAGACATCTCGAAAGCATAAAGTCTGCCTCGCCAACGCACCCAGTATGGGTCTTTCCGTTCCCGCCCGTCTGAATTAGGGGGTTCTCCTGACTTCAACCAACGAACCAACAACACCGACTTGAGAGACCAGGGGTGGTGACTACGATACCCTCCGAAGAGAGGTTCGACACGTTTAACGAAGGATTATTATGACGCCAATATCGGAATGTCGGTGACGGTAGTTTAAAGAAGCGAAGGGGGCATATGCCTGCTGCCACGATATTTGGACATTCGGCGGAGTGAGAGTGATTATGGTGATGATATTGAGAAGCACAACGCACAGCCTCTTTGCGCAGTCCCTGCAAGACTTTCACATAAACTTCGAATGCCGAGGGTGGGAAGTGGAGAATCCAGCTATTTTGGGACCAAGCCAAAAGCTTCGCAACCATGCCTCATTGAAGTGGTCTGTGGCTCGTGGGTATTGGTTGGCGTAACATGCTCGTACCTCAGCCAATCGCTTCGATAATGCTTGTCACTTAGCCACATCAATTTCTGTATCTGGGACTTCGGTGAAGACCTCCCCAAGGCCACAACCTTGCATCGTGGGATCTGATTACATACACAAAAATCTGTACCTTCTGAGCCTATTCAGAGCCGCCAGTGACCGAGGTACCAACATGGACACACACCCACCACCGCTTTGAGATGTCTTGTGTCTCCATCCGTGACGGTATTGTGCATCTAGGCAACCAACGGATCGATATGCCTCGGGAGCAACAACCAAGATTGCGAGTTTGGAAGTCAATTGGAAGAATACAATCTTCAGATGAAATGATGAATCACGGGCACAACACCGAGTCCCGTCTCCAACTCAACCGACTCCACCTCGCCCACTAGAATCTCGGTGAGGGGAAATTGCCACGATTTGTTACTGTGCTGTACTGTACAAAGTCAGATAAGCTGATCTATCGACTTCCCCTGATATCCACGAATGAATTGCGCGCTCCAGTATCAACTAGTCGGAATTGGAAAAAACCAAACCACCTCACCCACCAGCAAGCTCAGAAAGGCGCACAGAAGCGAGAGACAGGGGCCAACTTTAAAGCTTCCCCGGCCGGAATTTTGATCGCCCACTTGTCCGATTGAGGTAATGAGATCTACACATACTCTCCTGAAGCGAACCCATATTTCTGGTGAACCGGGGTGGCATCCTCTATTGAACGGGATGACGAGATTTTCTGAAGATTTCCAAAATTATCGAACAAAACTAGTCGAGAGTGGTTGATGTTGTTGGAAACTCAAAAACTGTCATAATTTCTCGAGTGGGCGGGTTGACCGTCTTTCCAGGTAGCCATAGGCGACACTTTGTTGGCCCCCCGTTGACAGGTGTTATGGTTTTCTGAAGCAAGTGTGAGATGCCAGCGATTTGGTTTGAATAACTACGATCGCAACCTCTACTTGCCTTGGCCTCCGCCTTTTTGACCGACACGAACGGACATGGCGATATCATATTGCCCTGGGCATGCACGACGCCCCTGACTGCAGACCCTGGGACAGGTGCATTCTGGGCGAGTCCCAGCCAAACAATCGACGATGGGTGTCCTAAGCGGGTAAGGCTGTGTTTCTTGGTGCTTGCCAGCATGCACGGATACTGCGGAAAAGAACCTTTAGGGCATCGGGGGGGAAGTGCCTCCACGGTGAGGATTCAGAACGCTGGTGGAAGTGAACCGAGCTTACCTACGTATAAAGATTCTTGTGCGATTTACTTATGATCGCGCCAACATTGGTTAGTTCCAGCCTGGCCGGAGAAAACGGCTTAGTGGCCCGGAAGGTTCTCGCCAGTGGGCGTAATCGAGTACCTTATCGTCTAGTTACTTCTCCGCTTTTCTCTTCATTCTTATTTATGCGATTTATTGCGATTTACTACTTAATCTCACATTCACTAGAGTAGTACTCTGGGGGAATCTGAGAGCCACACTATTTGCGGGAAGCGCCGCGCCCGTGCCAACAGGTTAGGCCGTCAACACTTTTTCTTCCCAGTAGTCTATACGGCCTTGATGTTACTGTACTTACTGACGGGAGTTTGGGGGAGCGAAAGCATGAAAAAAACTCTGGCTGCAAGTTGTCGCATAGCAACCTCACAAGCCACCACCACCAAAGGGAGTCACTCCACTGAAGGTGGCTATGAGCCTATAAGAAGCCTATAGCGAGGTGTGGGTGAACG
This sequence comes from Hymenoscyphus scutula, assembly GCA_001399465.1. Classification (NCBI taxonomy): domain Eukaryota; kingdom Fungi; phylum Ascomycota; class Leotiomycetes; order Helotiales; family Helotiaceae; genus Hymenoscyphus; species Hymenoscyphus scutula. The sequence goes on from LKTO01000178.1 coordinate 21,246, forward strand.
TTCTTCTTTGGTTTTGGTGTTTGGGTGTTTGTGGCGTGTGGGCTTGCGGGCTTGTTGTGGGTTATCGAAAAGGGGGGTGGCAGTCTAGAACGATATCCCCTAGTCGTCGTCCAATCCTTGTGTTGTCTGCATCCCCGGACCCTGTTGTGGACCCCTTGCCATGCCATACCATGCCGGCTGCGCATTTTCTTGCTCTTGAACAGAACAGTCTCCCGGTCGAAGGACCAATATTATAATCCCAGCCAGTGCCCCAATTCCAGAGACATATCATCCTACCGTACCTTACACACTTCCGTACCCAACCCAATACAATATCAAAGGTCTTCCGGATCTGCTCAACTCCTTGGCAAGAGCAAGGTCTTGATCAGTAACAACTTCGTCTTACCGCATTGTACTTAATCTTACTGCCTCGACCAAACCTTACTTTTTTCCCGTCCTTTACTCGCCAACACTTCTACACTTATATATCCCCTCAAGTCGGCCTCCTGTCTCAGATCCAAGAAGATCAACACCCACTCCATGAGCCAGCCATCCCTAGCCTTCATTATCATCCGTGCAGACATCGTCATTCAACGATATAAGTCAACCTCGACCCTCGGTTTGAGTGTCAAGGTATCCTTCCTTGACCACCGCCACCCTGGAGCTACCTACTGAAAGGTACACCAGAGAAGCAAAACGTATTCGCCAACGAGTGACAGTTCGTCACCAACGGATAGCTTGACTGTTCTCCATCCGATAATAAAACTACCGTCGGCGCCCTCTTCAACACCCCCAACAACATGGTCTCGCTTGCATCTCACACATATAACATGCTAAACCACCTGACCGAAAACGAACGAGTCGACTTTCCTCTCTACCCAGATCCACAACTGTTTTCACCTCAAGGTTTCCCATTTGCTGGACAAAACTTCAACATGGACGCATCGCCGTATCCATATCCAAGCCCAAGGACGCAGGAAGGTTTCCCAGCAAGCACAGGTTTCCAGACAGCAACCATGTACGCGACGGATGCACCACAATACCTCGAATCGCCAGAATTGAGAGGGGCACCATCGAACTACTCGACGGCTTCAGGACCTTCGGCCACCTCTTCCGCAATGGGATCTCCGCACTCAATCCATGGACATTTTGTTCCAGGACCGGAATGGGCAACTCAAGGTGGTCTTGGTCTCACGCCATCCATCGTGGGAGTTGGATATGAAAATTATCCTACCGGCAATGAATACTCATTCCCTCCTCCAGGTATGGAAGACTTCGATTTGAATTTCAATTCCGCCAAACCCAATGGCTTCGTTGGTGAGTGTCAAAATATCTCTAGATCTACCTCATATCAGCGTGCTTCTATTTCATCGGAATCTGCATCTCTTTCTTTATCCACATTTACTTCTTCTCAAGCACCGGCTGCTTCTTCCAACATGGCCTCGCCAATCACTCCTGTCAGTGCGAGTAGAAAAAATTATGTTGATGAATGTTTCAAATCTCCTGTCTCCGCGTTTTCAACTTGTTCTCCTTCTACTCGACGGCCGTCACAGGTTTTCTCGTCCGCTGGTCGGCCGATGAATCCCTGTTCTCCCGACTCTGTTGTATCCCAGCAATTTTCTCCGAATACCACGCCGACTTATCGTCAATCTCATTTCTTTTCACAGTCTAGCGGCAACTTTGTGCCTCCTCTTCAATCTTCTTGTTGGTTTCCTCTGTCATTCCGAGCACTGTATTGAAGGCACACAACCGACCGGAGCAACCTGCTAACATGTCCACTCCTCCAGACCCTTCTATCCTCCACCCCCAATACACTACCCGCCCAACATCAACCACCCAATCTCATGATGCCTACCCACCACCCGCATACCCCGGATCACCGGCCATGTCCCAAATGTCACGGAGCCCACGACAGTCTCCCTACGTGTACCCATACCCAGCCCCTCGCCAGGCTTCTACAGGGGGTTCGCGCCGATCGTGCAGCAGCCAGGACGGCAACTACAGCGGCGAAGATGTGAAGGAGAAGGGACGATGCACCTATCCAGAGTGTGGCAAGATATTCAAGGATCTTAAAGCACACATGTTGACGCATCAAAACGAGCGACCGGAGAAGTGCCCAATCCAGACCTGCGACTACCACATCAAGGGTTTCGCCAGAAAGTATGATAAAAACCGGCATACATTGACGCATTACAAAGGAACAATGGTTTGTGGTTTCTGCCCTGGCTCTGGATCGGCGGCGGAGAAGTCGTTCAATCGCGCAGATGTTTTTAAGAGGCATCTTACTTCCGTCCACGCTGTTGAGCAAACCCCACCCAACAGCCGGAAGAAGACCTCAGGCAGCCTCAACAGCGGTAAGAAGCTCTCTGGATATGCACCCGATGCGACTGGCAAGTGCTCCACCTGCTCAGCTACCTTCAGCAACGCGCAGGACTTTTATGAGCATCTTGACGACTGTGTTCTCCGCCAAGTTCAGCAAGAAGAGCCATCCGAGGCCATCAACGCTGCTCGTCTGGCCGAAGTTGAGCAGGATCAGGATGTGCATGACACGTTGGTCAACAACCAATTGCCCACGACGACCAATGTCTACTCCGCGGATGAGGACGAGGATGAAGAAGACTACGATGATGATAATGATGACGACTTCACCCTTCGATCAAAATCATCCCGCAAGGGACGCGGAAACCGAAATCCCGCCAACGGTGTGCAAAAGTCCCGCGGACTCACTCACTCCAAAGGAGGAGTGACCCTGAACAAGACGGGCCGCAAGAGGCGCAAGGACTACCCATCGTCCTGGGGATGCCCAACTTCCCAGATGAAGTTGAAGAAGCGTGTTCTGTGTGTATTTGATGGACCTCGACGTCTATGGAAAGACGATATGATGCTCGACACTGACTACGAGGTCCGAATGAAGCTGGCTGACGAAAAGGCTTACGTCACGGACTTGGATGTGCAGACGATGCGACGAGCGGACGCCTTCCATAACTCTACGGAAGAGGAGAAGGGCCCATGGATTGCGGATGATCTCACCGGAATGGATCTAGAAAAGTTGATGGAGGTTAAGAAGGAGCTATAAGCCCGCTTCCTCATCGACTTCCGAATTTACTCACGAGATATGTTTTTATGACTCTACCTTTCTTGATTATGACACTTTTATATATGCTCTCTTTTTCACCTTTTGTTTTTTATTTGGCTCTTCACGGCGCAAGGAGGGCTCACGGACGATACCACAACCCAAGACAAAAGCTCATATTTGTTCATTTATTTTCCCATTTTTTATCATTCTGCATTGGATGGAAGCATCAGATATGGATGGCATGGGTTTCACAATTTTTTTGGGGGTGGGTTGAGATTTCTCCTCTGCGATCTGAAGTTGATCTGGCGATGTTTCTACGGCTGCAGGCCGGTTCGTTGGAATGTTGAGCTTTGTACTGGCCGGAGACGATGTGCTATTAGTAAAGATAATTTAAATGAAGTGATTTGTCTCATGAATCTGTTTTAATTTGATCCGTGTTGGTGACTCTGAGAATCAACTGACAGGTGATATTCATGCATCATCACTAATTTAGGATATCCTACAAGTAGGTTGTTGACTAACCCGTAATAGATAAACTCGTAGGAATAGCTCCATTTTTTATCAACGATGTCTGGCTCGCAAGGCCACGCGAGGCTGGACAAGGCTGAGGTTCTTTTGTGCCAGTACCCCTCACGTCGTATCTGGTGGTATTGTTTTGACGAATCGTACCACAGGAGCAAAAAGTGACAAAGGCCACCCCCCACCTGCACCCAGATACCAGATACCAGATACCCAGATGCCACTGGGGTTCCACCACACAACCCCATACCTACCCACCATTCGAGCTTCCCATTCCGCAGATCGCACTTCAATTTGTGCAAAACATCTTTCACGAATCTAGAGCCGAAAAACCAAATCGAGACGGCCTGCAAGACTCAGAGCCTGCTACCGCAGCCAACCCGACGAGACGGTGCTTCCTCTCTCAATTCTTGATCAAAGCAAGTCACCTCGCGCCGGAACCGCATCATTAGCATACCGAGGCTCCCTCGACCAGTCATCTCAGGGGGGGCCTTTGGTGATGAGGAAATCTTCTGGCAGCATGTCGGATTCAGCACCTTCCAAGAAGCGGAAGACGCGGGGAACCTTTGTAATGAGATCGAAAACCAGTACGCCCCCCTTCCAATGCACAGTCCTGTATGGATATATAATTGTGTGCGTGTAATCTAATTCTAACAACTTCATGCTTAGTATCATGGCCCAAGGAACCACTCCCCTTCGAGATCTTCACCTCGATCATCAAATACCTCCCCCGCTCAGCCGTCCAAAACATGCGCCTTGTCAACCACGACTTTGAGCTGAAGGTCTCCGAACATTTATTTAGGGTTGTGGTTGTGCCATTTAGGCCGGAGATATATGGAATATCAGGAGCTTCCGATCCCAGAGTCACTGAGCATCTGGGTGCCGTAATGCTACAGGATAAAGGAATGAGGGTGTTTGAGGGGTTCGTCCGATATTCATGAAATCCAATTTATGGGCCAGACTAACAATGTATTAATCCATAGTTTTGGAAGTCGGATCCTCAAATTTGCCATGAGCTTCGAGTTTGATGAGAACAGACTGGCGAATCCACCTCTCAAAAGCGACCAGGAGGCGATCATATCTTTTTGGGGAATATACCGCTGGCCATACAAGACATACAATAGGTACACTCAACTTGAAGGATTAGAGCTAACAGCGGATGAAACACGAACAATGGCCAAAGCCCTGAGATATATTTCAAAAGCCAGGGTGTTCGGACTGTCAATCGATGGAGGTCTGGGATGGCTTGCGGGCCCTGACATCAACAAATCAGTTCTCGACAAGGGAGAGAAGCCAGTTGTGTTTGGAAAATCGAGCTTTGTGCCAGAGCCTAGACAATATCCCTCAAAGAGAGTCAAAGGCTCTAGGAGTTCTGGTCCAGCCTCGTTCTCCCAAAGCAATAGCAGTATGTATGCAGTCTTTGAACGAATGTTAGAAGAAGCAGGATATCGTGGAGATATTTTGGACGCGTCAGTTCATATGATGCTTGAAACCGAAAATTCATCACCGGCTGTTGGCCCAGTTATCAACGGTTCTCTTGAAAACTATTATACAAGTCCCCTTTCGTACGAAGGTCTTCGCCAAGCTGTTCATGCACCAAGAGGCCCCGAGAATGAGCCTCCGGGTAACCTCCAGGATCCTACTTCTCAGGCGACAAACCATTCGGATGAGGAGGTCGATGTGAGTGACGATGATGCGGACCTTCAACTCAACCCTCTCTTTTTGCAAGCTTCTAACAGTAGAGCCAAAATCGAAAATTGCCCTTTGAAGCCAAATGACCTCACGAGCGCGCAAAGAGAGATGTTGCTCGAGACTGAATGGGCCCAGTGTGCTTTTATGCAATCCTATGTCATCGCCGTCATCGATAACCCTTTAACATTTAGCAAAGTCACTGAACTCAACATCGCACGCATCCCAAGTCGGCACTTACCCATGCTTCGACGTGATGATTTCTGGGACAGCCTTCCGTCGCTCGACAACCTTTCTCTGGCTGTAATTCCGGACTGGCGAGAGGTGGTCAAGCTCCCAACGAGCTTTGTTCAGGACAATTCAATCCAACCTTCTAAATCTGTTGCAGGAGCATATAAAATTATTCGGGACCAAATTTCTCGTCGAGAAAATATCACGTCGCTGCATTTCGAATGGCTCTGTGGTGGAGAATATGCTCCTGGCATGTTTTCGCGTAATCAGCACCTGCTGGCAGCACCTCTGGTCCCAAAAGCCCTTGATATGGTCAACAGAACTCAGTTGGCGGAGGCGTTGACTTTGCCTCATGTCAAGAACTTGTCCCTGAAGAACTGCTGGGTATCTCCTCATGTTTTGGGAAGATTCGGCTCACATTTGAGGACCGAAAATTTGAAAAGTCTAAAACTTGACTCGGTCTCTTTAACTGCCCCTATTCCTGCAAACACACAACCAGCAGTTGCGGCGCCGAATGGTTTACAGAACCCAAACCCCGCCCCTCTTTTGTTCAACCAACCTCCACCTCTGGCAGTTCAGCAACAAATTCTCGCCCAACAAGCTGCCAACCCTGGCCAGATTCTTACTCAGCAGGCTGCCGTTCCTGCTCACGTGCAACAAGCAGTTCTGCAAATGCAAGCTGCTGCACAACAGCCTCCTGCACATCCTGACCCGGCTCCGGTGAGCTTAGAATGGCTCAACGTTCGAGCTGGCTCATGGTCTCAAATCATCACTCTTCTTACACCTGGCACCAACCTGTCCCATATTCGATACGAAAAGGGGATTGGACCTGAACCCGCTGCTCGCCCATCCACAAAACTCACAAAGTTAGAATTCCTGTCTTGTGGCTACGCGCGTCTGCCTTTAGAATACGACCAGTCCGCTCTCGATCCAGATGGCACCACGCTTCCAAATCTCACAACCAAAAGAGCCTCTGATATTGCAGGTCATATGATGAAGACTGAAGATCATATGCTTGCCACCGTCATCAATCATATTTCGGCTATGGAGACTGCGACTCTTCAGAATGCGTGGAATATGAGTGTTGGTTGGGGCTTGTCTCGCAAGCATCTGGCTTACGAGGCAAGATGTGATGGGCTTCCTCACGCGGGGAAGGGACGATTTGATGGACTGATAGAAGTTGCTGAACCTCCGGCTGAGTTTCTACTCAGTCCTTAAAGCAGCACAAGTAGTTGTTAAGTTAATTCTTGGTCCTACCCTGCCCGAAAATGATCATTTCTCTTTTCTCCCCCTTTTTTTTGTCTAAAAGCATAGCGTGGATGGAATGGAGCATGGGATTGGTGATTTGCATGAGCAGATTGGGATGGTTCATATGGGACTTATGATATGGCTTTCTGCCTTCCTTGCATGTGAAGGATTGAATTTGACTCACAGTGAAAGTCGAGATTCGACCTAGCGTTGAAGTTCTCCGGGAGTTTTAATATTTTGCTTCTTCTCTATTGCTTCCCTTGAGCGAGGAAATTGAGGTGTTGGTGTATTTGTATATGTGTAAATGACTTGATACGGCAAGAAGCGAAGCGTTTGAATGTAGAATATTTTACTTGATTGATTTGCTATTAAGTGATTGTGAATCGGCATGTGAAGTGGCGTTGATAGAGGAAAACCACTCGGCTATCTAAGGGGGGGCTGCGTTGATAAGCCAGTGGAGCAGGTAAAACGTTGCTTTAATGAATAGCTGGTTTCTAAGGAGACGATGTTGACGGCGTTTAACACTATTCTGACCGGCGAATTGTGGGGATTTTGCTAAGAGAATGGGCGAAATATAACCGCGTGAACTAAGTACCGTGCCCCGCATCCCCAGTTCATCATAGTTTGGTGCACGCCACTCGGGTTGCGGGAGCGCTACATATGTTAGGGGGATCGGATCTGAGCCATCTGAGCTATGCTGGTTTGGGTAAGAAAAGGGACTTGGTCCATGATGAGCCAGATTTTTTCAAGAGATCGGTTATTACGTAATGGTAAGGAAATATGTAATACGCCAAATAAATGCCTTACTATTCTACTATATAGACGTAAATTATATGAGAATATGATCTTTGATGATCCCGTTGTAATTCTCTTTTTTCATAGCTAGCTCAAATCTATGAAGAACGCGTAAGAGGCTTGTAGCAATTTTAGTTCAGAGTCTTTAGATAAGCGGATCGAGAGATCGAAGTTTCCTTTGCTTTTGACATGAGAAGTATTGAGAAATGATTAGTCGGATTCACATGAAGTGAAATGCAGCAGTAAAGCAAGCTGGGCTCTATCTCGCATGTGAAGGTCTTCAACACTCTTTCTTATAGTTTCGGCTCTGTCAAGAGGGTAAATGCACTAAGCATTTTCGATATCATTTTGAGATTAACTAGTTCTTTTCTTGGGTAGAAACTAATTGAAGAGTAAAATCAGCACTATTATAAAGTTGTATAAGACAGAGATAAGCTAGTTTTCTAAAGAGAGATTAAAAATAGAGAAAGAGACTTGTATGGTCCGACTCCTTTAATCGAGATCCAAGTCATACTCTAATAGGAATAATAAGGCTTTGAGATAAAGAGGGCTATCATTCTATATCTAGCGTCAGAAACATGAGATAAAGATAGGGCTTACTTTAGGAACAGATTTGTCTTAACGGAAACTGATTGCTAAGATAGCTGATCGAGTAGAGTTAGACTAGTATAGCTCAAGTAGAATTAGTATGCTTGTGATAACGCCTTTGTTTTCTGTAAAAAGAATCACAAGAATCGAATCTGCTAGAAACTTTCGATTTCAGTTGCAGTCTTAATAAGTAGCAAATACTTCGTCTTCAAGTCGTCCACCTGTTTTAATACATTTCGAATAAAAGTAAGAATACGACGTAAGAATTAAAGGCTTCGGAAGTAACTTGCTAAGAATTTATATTCCTGTCTTGTTCTTCAATTTAGTAAAGAGGACTAACCATACTTCAAAGCGAGTTCTGGTTTCATGGAGTATTTACATGGTAAGCATGAAGTAGAATGCGGAATTAACACCTAAATCCGTAGGTAAACGTACTAAATGAAGCTAATGTGATAAAACAACAATGCTTGCCATCCTCATTATTTGTAGGTGAATATTAACTCTCAATTTCAAATTCAATTCTGTCTTTCAAAAGCAGACACGAACAGCTTGCGAAACATGGAGAATTCTAGCTTTTCGGAATGCTAAAGTTACTTCTCGGATGGGGCTACAGCAATGAGTAAAGGGTCTCGAAAATATATTGACAGCTTGGGTGCTGACTTGGACAACTGGAGATATCCCTATGGGAGAAACAGAACGTTCCCACTGGTGGTGATGCTCTTTTATCCAAGCATGACATCTGAAACCCAGCAGTGAATAGGTTTGTGCGAGACAAGGTGGGCAACAGAAATTTATGATCGAGAGGTATTTGCTAGCGGGCGAGATAATTAGAGGTTGGAAACAAGAACATCTGGGAAACTGATCCATCCATTTGCACCAACTCAATAACCGAAGATTAGCGGCTTTGTAATACAATATGTACTGATTCTGTAGCTCTCACCATCCATGTGGCTGTACAAGTAAAAATTCGAAAAACGAAACATGCAATTCTCACTCATAACGTCGTATGTGCTTTAATGAATCATTTTTTCTCCTTGGTGACCAGCAAATAAGCTACCGAAGTACATATCATCCCATAGAGAAGCGTCTTCAATAATGACACCGTCAGTCATCAGGAAACCCATTCGCGCCCCAAACCATAAAAAAAGAGCCATTTATGCAGCGGTGATAGCACGGTGTTGACGAGCACCACGTTGTCTTGAGCTCAAGTGTGCTGGCTCACGACCCTCGACAGCCTCGGACTTCTGAACAACCTCCTCACCCTCAGTCAAAATCAACTCGATGTGGCATGGGTTGGACATGTATGGGTTGATCTAGAGTCTCGTTAGCGAACTATCTCTCCCGATCTTTCTGCCTAGATATCCTTACACGACCATGGGCACGGTATGTTCGTCGTCGTTGCTTTGGTGCTTGGTTGACTTGGATGTGCTTGACGATCAAGTTACCGGTATCGAGACCCTTGGTATCTGCGTTGGCTTCGGCGTTCTTGAGGAGACCCAAAAGGAACTCGGCGGACTTGACTGGCCATCTGGCGCGGGAGACACCGAATTGTTTGCCTGCAATTAACCCCCATTAGCCTTTTGCCTCTGCGAAAATATGCCCCTCCTCCATTGTATGGTGGTTGATTTCGTGATTCGTACCCTGTGCAGCTCGTCCAGTTCCTCCGGCATAACGTCTCATTGGGACAGCCTCCTTCTTCTCCTTAACATGCTCGAGGAAGGCAACGGCGCGTTGCAACTTCCATCCGTTGATGGCTTGTGCGGTCTCACGCTAATTTCACCATTCAATCAGCATTTTCTCAATTGGGAGAGCGCACCTCTGCGCAGCGGAACGTACAGTGTTCTTGAATGACACTCTCAAATATGCTCCCCTTGAGCGAGCGCTCTTCGTAGGGTGGATCTCGGTCGCGGCGTATCTAACCATGGTTGCGATTTGGCGTGACGGCAGCGATGGTGTTGTTGGTATGAGTTGAGGTACAGAAAGTTCGCAACTCGAAAAGTAGGGTGTCGCCCTCAAAATCTCGTCGCTAATTCCTTGGCGGTGGCACGGGCCACCCCACCAACCGACTTTTTGGAAATCTCAAACGGAAGGAACGACACACTTACTTACTAGGTAAGGTAACAGCTTTTCTCAAATTTATGCGATTAGATGATTATATTGTTATGAGAGAGTTCTTATCGATTCTTAGGAGGCCTTCTTTATGCGAAGTACTTTTCCGCTCATTAATTCTTCACCTGTTTCTGTTTATCAGTGAATCTTGGCGTCTAGACTCTACAAGTACTAGAAAGGTGACACCTCAGTAAATAAGTACCTAGGTATTCGTACCTGCCTCCCTTATTCGCTGGACAATTACAGTTAATTGCTCTAATTATCGTGGTTAATAGTTTTGATTATTTCAGTCATCTAGAGCAATTACCATGAATCACCTAAGATAGCTGGGACAATAGGTACACCATGCTTCTGATTGGTACCAAGTCCACATTGAAGGGTAAGAAACGCATCGAATAGTATGTTATATAGAATCAGGTTGGCAACATTGTGATTGAAAATAAATCTTTCGAGTATTTCCAGGTAATGCCTCACTTGAGAACTATGTTCCAAACCTAGGTCCCTCTCTACATGGACATTTACGAAATCGTGAAAGTGTATCAAATTACAGGAAACACATCACCTACCCAGACTAATAGAACACCTCATGTTATATTTTCCCTCTATAGGTTGTGACTGGAATATGAACGGAGAGTCAACTATAGGTCTAGTCAACTATCCGGGCTGTTCTAGAGAGACCGGAATGAAATATAATCTTGATTCTTCAACAGGAATAGAACAATCAATTGAAATTGTCCGAGAGAGATGGATTAACGAAATTAATTATCCCACAGATTTGAAACAATGACTATCTAACGAACCTGGAAGCAACGTGACGGGAATGAGGCAAATGAAGGTCACATGATACTGAGCCTTAGGCATCACATGAAGCACTCGCTAGCAGCACGGGCCACCCACCACTGTACTTTCATTCTGGCGAAATTCTGCTCAACTCCATACTTTCGTACATCTCGTACATCTCCAACAACAACAACAACACCATGTCGTTGGTTTCGGGAGAAAAGACGAACTTCCAGTTCATCCTAAGACTCCTCAACACCAATGTTGATGGACGAGTGATCACTCCATATGCTCTCACCAAGGTACGTTTCCAGCTTCAATTCCATGTCGCATACCCACCACCACATCTTCAAGACGACCCTCTCAACACCACCACAACCTCATCAGACATTCTTGAACATGATCCTAACTTCATTGAAACAGATTAAGGGTGTTGGGCGAAGATATTCTATTTTGGTTTGCAAGAAGGCCGATGTCGACTTGACTAAGCGGTAAGAAGCCCTGGAATGGAATTTTAGAGATCGCGAGATCATTATGGCGAAGATTGGAGATCGCGAGACCATGGCGAAGACTAGAGATGGCGGGTGGAACAACAAAGCTGATATTTAAAATATAGTGCCGGTGAACTCACCTCCGAAGAACTCGAGCGAATCGTCACCATCATCCAAAACCCAACCCAATACAAGATACCAGCCTGGTTCCTCAATCGTCAACGCGATATCGTCGATGGCAAAGACTCCCAAATCCTCGCCAACGGTGTCGACTCCAAGCTCCGTGATGACCTTGAACGCCTAAAGAAGATCCGCGCTCACCGTGGTCTTCGTCACTACTGGGGTCTCCGTGTTCGTGGACAACACTCCAAGACCACTGGACGTAGAGGTAGAACTGTCGGTGTCTCCAAGAAGAAGGGAGGTTAAGCGCATTTGGGAATGGGATAAATCGGCCGGATGGAGTGTGGTGGCTTTGCGATGGATTGATACTTTTCGTATCCGGTGCATTATTTGGCTTTACTGCTCTTTCGACATGAAGCAAGAACTGGGTGTACTCTACTGCATCTAGTCAATGGAACAAAAAATAAAACTTCAACGATTTATCCAATGTGATATGAAATTCAATGGCCTTGTGGAACAGGAAGATGTTTTCCTTTTTGTAGAATTCACTTTTCATGCTCGCTATGCTAACTAACTATTGGAGGAGAATCTGACCAGAAAAGTAGGGAATATTGTCAGAATCGAAAACACCTAGATCCAAATCACTCAATCAATCCTCCTGAATAATAGCCATCTCTAGCACCTCAACTTTACCCTGACCCTTGGTCTCACTTCCAACAAAATCTCCCAACCCTTTGAAAGCACCTGGCTCGACAAATCCAGTCACTTCCCATTCCGAACCAACAACATCCTGATGTTCCACCTGCTCGATGAAGCTCAAAATATGATCTTTGACGGTTCCCTTGGTCTTCTCCTCTCCATGTTCAGCCTCAGCATGAGATTTTGGGGCAGATTTGGCGGCGTGTTTGACGATACCAGTTGGACAGGTGACTCGTAGTCTCATACGAGCTCTGGCAACCGGAATAGGTTGGTGGATGATGAGTGCTTTCATCGCATCCAACGCCTGACTCTTCGCACTCTTCGTAGCATGGACTCCAGTCCAAGTATGCTCCTTGACCTTTGGCTTCACCTCTCCTTCCACAGCAGGTGTAGCAGCAGCGTCGCCCGCTGCAGCGGCATCAGTCTTCGCCTGTTGTGCCTGAGACCCTTGCGAACTCAACATCTCCAGAGCTTTCTCAATCATGCCCGTAGTATAAACCCTCTTCGTTCTGGGATCCACCAATTTACTCGCCACAATATCGACAATCTCATTATGCACTCTCTCCAACTGGGCCGCTCTCTCCTTCTCTCCCACCTGCAACTCGCCCTTATTCAGGATTTCGAGAATGATATCTTTCACCGGTGTCTTTGCACCAAAGGCCTTTTGCAAATCTGCCGAGGGGGCAGTTTGACCTTTTGAGACGTTGAGGAAGACGTTGTCGATTTGCAAGACGTTGTCGAGGTCGGTCTCGATCCCGGAACGCCATTCAAGGACCTTGTTCTTGTAGCAGGCGATTTCGAAGCGCTTCTTTGCTTTCTTGAGGCGCACGAGGGAGACGTTTGTGAGTTTTATTTGGTTGGAGGGTTGGTTGATTGGCATGGTGGGGGTGAGGCTATGGCCTTGGTTTTGTGCTTGTGCTTGTGTGTTTTTGTTTTTGTTTTTCCTTTATACTTGTACAAGTAGGAAGTATGATTTGAGGCAAGAACTGGTGGTGATGGGGTTTTCGCTTGAGTGAGCTGATGATGGTGGGGGGAGAGGAGGGGAGCCAAATGGAGGGGTAAAGAATGGTACTTGATCCGTAAACAGCGTGACACGTTTTTTCTCCCTTCTCTTCTCGTCATGAAGGAATTGTTCCTTCCACTTACTGGTAAGCATTCACTCGTATATTGTGGTCTGAGACCCGCCTTGGAGTTTCTCGAGGACCCTTTGGGTTGATTGTGCCTACGGAGTACCTGGGCAACATCTCGTCAAGACGATTTCCTGAGGTTCAAGGTTTTAGGTAGGACTGACGGGAACCACCGAGGATCCCGAGGCGGCACGTGTCACGTGTGTGTGCCTGTCAGATAAAGAAGAGCGGCAGCATAAGCGTGACAACGCATGAATTCGACTGACGTGGAGCGAATTCAAGAACGAAGCTTGAGGGGGGTTTTCAATATCGAGCACCTCCCATCTCTTTCGAACCGCAATTCCTTGCTGCTTGAGGGTTACTGAATTTACTCGAGTACACTGCTACCTACACTGATAGAGTTCATAATAGTGCCGCTTTTACTTTCAACAAATGCGGTTCCTGAGTCAGGGCAGGAACTCCTCCGCAACCGCCCGCCGCAATCGTTATCGGCAGGCGCAGGCAACTCAGCTGGGGACGACGTAATGAGCTAGTCCCCCAGGTGGAAGCTCCCCGGCCAACCATGAAACGAGGTACAGCATCACAAGCCCAGCAGCCCATATCAACTCTCACTGCTCCCATCCTCTCTTCTCTTATCATCCTCTCTACATCTCCATCTCCCCATCTCCATCTCCACCTCCATCTCCCCAAGAGCATCACATCAATACAGCTCCTGGTGAGACTTCATAACATAATCAACACCCCTCGAACTACACACCCTCCCTCTGCCATCTGGCAACCTCCATCATGAAGCTCCTCGCATCCACCGTCCTCCTAGGCGCCGCCACAGCATCTCAACAACAGATCTTGGCTGGCAATGCTCAGCAGAACCCTCTTCAACAAATCGCAAAACCAGTTGCCAATGCCTGGTCAAAGTCTCTTGGCTCACTTTCCGAGTCGATGAAGGAGATGTCCGGTGAGATCAAGGAGGTCTGGGACGAGGTCACCATGCACTTCCCCGAAGCCATGGAAAAGGCCAACCTCTTTTCCGCCCCAAAGCCACACGTAAAGAGGCCTGATAGCACCTGGGACTATATCGTCAAGGGCGCCGACGTTCAGAGCGTCTGGGTTGAGAACTCGAACGGCGAGAAGGAGAGAGAGATTGATGGGAAGCTCGAGAACTACAACCTCAGAGCCAAGAAGGTTGACCCTTCCAAGCTTGGTGTTGACACTGTCAAGCAGTACAGTGGTTACCTTGATGATGACGAGCAGGACAAGCATCTTTTCTACTGTAGGTCTGCCCCAAATTCCATTCACGTCTCCGGAAACTGCCCCTAACATTCTCATAGGGTTCTTTGAATCCCGAAACGACCCAAAGAACGACCCCGTAATCCTCTGGCTCAATGGTGGCCCAGGATGCTCGTCCTTGACCGGCCTCTTCCTTGAGCTCGGCCCGGCTTCCCTTGACAAGAACTTGAAGCTCAAGAACAACCCATACTCCTGGAACGCCAATGCTTCGGTCATCTTCCTTGATCAACCAGTCAATGTTGGTTACTCCTACAGTGGCGGATCTGTCAGCAACACAATCGCAGCTGGAAAAGATGTGTATGCTCTCCTTACCCTTTTCTTCAAGCAATTCCCCGAATACGCGGAGCAGGACTTCCACATCGCAGGAGAATCATATGCCGGTCACTACATCCCAGTCTTCACAGCCGAGATTCTTGCACACAAAAAGCGCAACATCAACATTAAGTCTGTCTTGATCGGAAACGGTCTCACTGATCCCTTGACCCAGTATGAATACTACAAGCCAATGGCATGTGGAAAGGGTGGATACAAGGCTGTTCTCGACGAGGGTGAGTGCCAGGCAATGGATAACGCACTTCCTCGCTGCCAAAGTCTCATTCAAAACTGCTACGACAGCGAGAGCGTCTGGTCTTGTGTCCCTGCAAGCATTTACTGCAACAACGCTATGATCGGGCCTTACCAGAAGACTGGCCAGGTAAGAAGATCTTTGTGTCCATCATTATCCATGTACTAATATGATGTTTAGAACGTCTATGATATCAGATCAAAGTGTGAAGATTCCAGCAATCTTTGCTACTCTGCTCTTGGCTGGATCAGCGAGTTCCTCAACAAGAAGGACGTCCAAGCTGAGCTCGGTGTTGAAGTCAGCTCATATGACAGCTGCAACTTTGACATCAACCGAAACTTCCTCTTCCAGGGTGACTGGATGCAACCTTTCCATCGTCTTGTTCCAGGTATCCTCAAGGAACTCCCAGTTCTAATCTACGCTGGTGATGCTGATTTCATCTGCAACGTAAGCTACCCCCGAGTGTGAATAAGTTTGCCGAGAAGAACACTATGCTAATAAATCTTAGTGGCTCGGTAACCAAGCCTGGACAGAGGCTCTCGAGTGGCCCGGACAAAAGAGCTTCAACAAGGCTTCCAACAAGGACCTCGAGCTCGATGATGGACACAAGTACGGAAAGATCAAGAACAGTGGAAACTTCACTTTCATGCAAATCTTCGGTGCTGGCCACATGGTTCCAATGGACCAGCCAGTAGCCTCATTAGATTTCCTCAACAGATGGGTTGGTGGAGAGTGGTACTGAATACGCGATCGTCTATTTGAATAGGACTGGGTGTGGGAGCTTTCCATAATTGTATCAATGACATGGCTCTATAGCAATGTACTTTAGACGCTTAATCGAAATTTCTAGATTACATGGCTCCGTCTGATGATTCCGGGTGACTTTTTAGGGTTCATTGAGTGGTGATTGGGGTAGTCTGGGTGGGCGCCGTTTAGGGTAGGATGGGTGTAACAACAGTGGCGAGGCGACCCACGTGGACCTTGGGTTCGCCTCTTCCTTGACAGGCGGGCACCCAGTAACCTCTAGACATTAAAAGTGGCAGTGGATTTATTCGTGCCTGCCTACATAGGTCGTTGTCCTAACTTTGTGGGATAACTGGAGTCGGTTGTTCTAAATAGCTGGGTTAATTGTCTTCAAATGTTCTAGTTTTTGAAGACAACTTTACTGAACAATGACGTTATTTAATGTCTACAGAGGTGGCGGGGTTCAGTCAAGGAAGCGAAGGAACGATTTCGAGGCCGGGACCGAGAAACCTATCTAGGTAAGAAATTTTAGGAACCTGTTATCAAGAGTCTAGGTGATTAATTAGATTGTCGCGTGGTGGATTATTAAGGACGTTCCATTGTGACTTTGGGTTGTGGTTGAGCTGGAGATGGGAGTTGGGGATGAGCTAGCTACCGAGGAGTGAGGAGCTGTGCGTGAGAGGTAAGATGTTGATGCGTGGTGTGGTACAGAGGTGGGATAAGTTAGAAGCTATAGAGGAGGGATAAGTTATTAAAGGAGTGATAATCTTGAAGCTATACAGGAGGGATAAGCTATTAAAGGAGTAATAAAGAATTAAATAAGGGATAAGCTACACAAGAGTGATGAGCCAAGTTGGTAATTCTGGGGGCCGAAAGTCTGTCCGCCAGATAAGCTTTTAAATGAGGGATAAGCTGTCAAGACATGAGTGATCCAGAAGAAGAACTTGGAGACACAGGAGGTACATGACCTGGTTAAGGTTATCTGAAGGCTTTGAATACGACGTGGCCCTTCAACGTCGCCCCACCTTGGAAAAAACAAGCATGCAACGGTGAGCTTGTTTTCTCGCGCAGCGCGGGTCCATCTTCTCCGGGTTCTATTTAAATGGCACCCTGTCCTGAAGACATTAAAGGTGGCAGGCAGTAATAGGTTTGCTCGTGTCTACCTACATAATTTGTTGTGCTAAGTCTTGATTAATCTAACTAAGTAGGTTAATACCTAGTTTTCAATGGTTCTAGTCTACAATGAGGCGCGGGTAGGTAAAACATATTTACTACCACTTTTGATGTCTACAGGGTAAATGGTCACGATCCGCGCGATGAACATGGATTCCTCTGCCTGCTTTATCTCATTTAATTACGGAGTGGAAAATGTACTCGTACTGTAGACTTTCGGAACTCTTCTTCCTGTGCCTACGACGCGGGTGATGATAATAGTGATGCCATCATCAAGCAGGCCCTATCTGTGAGGACCTTCCTCTTCAAGATAGCACGTACCCGACGGGTATCACACTCCACATCATGGAGTTTACACTACATGCTCGCACCCAGGTACCACCCAGCTGCACCTGGAGATGCAGGCACAAAATCTACGCGTGCGGAATCTCCGAATTGAGTTAGGTATAATCTTTCCCTCCTCTTTCAATTCATAAAAGAGTCCCTTTCCCTCCTCTCCCACTCTCTCTCTTCACCCCTCTCATCCGCCAACCAAAATGATCTCCTCAACTCTCGTCTCCGTGCTCGTTGCGGTCTCTGGAGTGACAGCTCAATTCGTCAAGGCTCCTACGGATCTCATTTCTAAAACTGGATACGCCGGTGTGGAGATGAGGTACAAGGAGGTGCCGACGGGCATTTGCGAGTTGGATCCGGATGTGAAGAGTTATTCGGGGTATGCGGATGTGGAGGAGGGACAGCATGTTTTCTTTTGGTTTTTTGAGGCGAGGAATGAGGATCCTGAGACGGCGCCTTTGACGGTATGTTTGAATTTCGTTTTTTGTTTTCGTTTTTTTCTTGGACTGGGGAGAGGAGGAGGGGTAGAATGGAGGGGTGGGATAGGATGAGGGGACTGGGAATTCGAGCGGCTTTGAAAAATCAAGTTATCGTGCCTGAAGAACCAAGGAATCTGAGTGTTCTCACATTGTTGTACAGTACAATACTGGACCAGGGAATATTTGCGAGGGGAGGCTTGAGGCGGAAGAGAGAGGAGGTCGCCGAGAGTTGACTTCTCATTTTCCATGTTCACTCGTCGTGCTCAAAACCGCCTGTTTTACTATACGGTCCTTGTAAAATTGTTTGCTGACTTTGCCTTTAGGTTTGGATCAATGGTGGACCAGGTTCATCGTCCATGATTGGCCTGTTCGAGGAGAATGGACCTTGCCGTGTTGACAGTGACGGAAACGTTTACAATAACCCGTACTCGTGGTCCAATGTCAGCAACATGCTATGTAAGTATTTCCCAACACCCTGTGGACATCAAAGGTGGTAGTAAATAAATTCGTACCTTCCCTCATTGTTCCAACGTACTAGGGTCATTCTAGTAAATTGTCTTAGAAGACTAAGGCAATTAAAGACTATTAACCTAGATTTGGAACAATCAACTTTAGTTATCCTATAAACTTAGGACAACGAACTGTGTAGGCAGGCACGAACCTATTTACTACTAATTTTAATGTCCACAGGGAACCCACCAACTTCACTTCCATCTAAAACTTCAAGGATATCGCAATGCTAATTCTCATAACAGACATCGATCACCCAGCTCAAGTCGGATTCTCCTACAGCATCCCCGTAAATGGTTACACGGATGCAAGCAGGTGGGTTAATGTCAAACAGAAAACTCTGGAATCATACTGATGATCAACAGTGACACAATTGTCAGTCTCCCTGACGCTATCTGCCCAGACTATGCTGGAGATACTTGCGGTACATATAGTTATCCAAACTTGACCCTCACAGCAAATTCCACTGTAAATGCAGCACCGAGTTTCTGGAAGACGATTCAAGGGTTTACTGGTGCTTTTCCACAATACTCCAGAAGTGGATTCCATTTCTCCTCTGAGTCTTACGGAGGTCATTACGGACCTATCTTCAATGAGTACATTGAGGAGCAAAACGCGAAAAACATCTCGGGTGCTCACCAGATTTCTTTGGAAACTGTCTTGATTGGGTAAGTCTTCGAGTCCCTCAAATTATGGAAAAGCATTGATTAACACCCTCAAAGCAACGGTTGGTACGACCCTCTTCTTCAATACCAAGCTTATTACAACTTCACCGTCTTCCCTGGAAATACCTACGATTACGACCCATTCAATGCGAGTGTCAAAGCCCAATTCTACAACAACCTCTACGGTCCCGGAAACTGCGTAGACCAAGTAAAAGACTGCGCGACTCGAGGTCTCGATGCAGTCTGCGCCTCCGCTGACGCATTCTGCGCCAATCTCGTCGAAAACGTATACGACATCTATCTTGGAAGAGATGAATACGATATGCGTGAACTTGTCCCAGATCCATTCCCATACAGCTATTACAATGCTTATTTGAACACCGAGAAGGTACAGGAGGCGATTGGGGCTTACCAGAATTTCAGCACGAGCAGTGATGCTGTTTATCGAGCTTTTACTGCGACGGGTGATGATAATAGGGAGGCGGGGACTGTGGCGGCTCTGAGGAAGTTGGTGGAGCAGGGGATTAACGTGGTGCTTTTTGCGGGGGATGCTGATTATAAGTAAGTCAACTCTTCCCCTTCCCTCCCTGCCCAAGAAGTTGCACTTGGGGAACAAAAACTAATACGAAAACAGTTGCAATTGGCTCGGCAACGAAGTAGTAGCCGAAGAAGTAAACGCCCCCGGATATTCCACCGCGGGATACACAAACATCACCACGTCCGACTCCATAGTCCACGGCCAAGTCAAACAATCCGGCCTCTTCTCCTTCTCCCGCATCTACGAATCCGGCCACGAAGTCCCCTTCTACCAACCTCTCGCTGCCCTAGAACTCTTCGACCGCGCGATCAAGGGCAAGGATATCGCTACCGGATTGGAGGATGTGAAAGCTGGGTATCCGGTAACTAAGGGAACGGCCAAGAGTACTTTCCGAGAGGGAAATTCGACCTTGGTGTTTGAGGTGTTGCCAAGTAATAGTACGTATAATACTACTACTAACCGTCCGGATGAGGTGGCGAGTAAGAGGGCGAAGTTGGAGTTGAAGAAGAGGGGGGAGGGGATTTTGAGCCCGGGGAAGAAGTTTAAGCTTGGGAAGGGGTTTTAGGTGGACGATGAGATCTATCGAGGAAGGGGAGAGAAAAAAAGGGGTTGTGATATGTTATAACGGCAATTGTAAATAAATGATTTATGATTCAAAAGTTCAATCTCAAAAGTCTTTTCGGGGGTGAGCTCAAGAGAAGGGGATTAGCAAGGTACTTTCATTTGACGGGTGGCCAGTCTTTAATGGGGAGATCGAGAAGAGTTTGCTATTCAGCTCATAAGGATTGCTCTAGGTTGTCTACCGACATGACGAGGCGCAAGTTGAAGTATCACTTGTTGGCCGACACGGGAAAATTGCTAAAGCAATCGACGGCGTCAGAACTCGGAGGCCGGATGGTTTTGAAGAGATTGCTTTGAGGACGGTTAATCCTGGTTATTGGTGAGATTTTCCTCACTCCTTGAACAAACAGAGGAAGAACGAGTATTTCAAAGGTAAGCATTGTAGGTAGGGGTTTTCAACTACTAAGCTCTGACTACTTATGCTGTATCCTTCCTGGCGAGAAACTTATGTACTTATTTTGGTTTGCCCATTGAGAGTGGGATTCAACTCCACTTGAAGAGCACTTTGAGCGAGGACTGGTTGTACCTTGTGGTTGGTGTCATCTCAAAACTTCGCTCGAAAATTCGAAAGTTACCAACTTTGAACCTACATGGTGCTCAAACCAAAATATGCATATGTCCAGGCTAGAAGAAATAGTTTTACAGTAATGGACTTTGTTATCTTTGAAATTAAGTACAGATAGAATAGGCAATGAAGGATTCAATATCAGACTCTTGCTGTGCTATTTACTTCGTGCCCATGCCCTGCCCATGCCCCTCCCTTATACTCCCTCAATCTGCTGCTCATGAGATGTTTCGCGCTCAACAGCTGAAATTCACCTCCTTGAGAAGCTAGACCGCCTCTGTCGAGTCTAGAATGCCATGGGAATTATAATATTCAAGTTGCTCGTCCGTGAAAACATCCTCCACGGGTACCTCGACGGTATCCCAATAAGTGACATCCAAAACCTAATATGTATTGGCACCGTAATCGTCCGAAAATATGGAACCCAGCTTAACTGCTTTCATGCCCTTGTCATCAAACTCGGGGAGCGCCGTCACCTCTGCACGAAGGTGTCTTGTAAATGCAGGAAGGAGGGTACTGATACACTCAGGCCGCAGAGCATAGAGATCACCGGTCGGGATTTTGACAACCACCAACCAATATGTGGCTTTCCCTTCGTACCGAATTCGACCGAGGGGAATCGAGGTAAATTTCTCGAGGACAGACGTGCCATTGTACAGCTGGGTGTAGAGAAGCACGTACTCCAAGTACGCGCTTATTTCACTGTACAGGATTTTTAGCGATGCAATGTCAAGCAGCATGAAGCTAAGACAGTATTTGTTGCTATCCAACGATGGCAGAGAGGTGTCGAGGTTACAAGGCATCTGTTCCTCGAAGCAGGTGAGATGCTCATGTAAGACTGAGGCGAAGGAAATTAATTTTGACATAGGGAAGCCTGGAAGAGCGACAGATGAGTCGTTGGAAGCGTTGCTGGTTGTGGTGCTTTCAGGGCGCTTAGGGCTAACAGCTGCAAGGACCTCGTCGTTGCAGATACCCTTGACGACAGCTACTATCTCCGCGGTCGTTGGAAAGCCGTCCTCCCATAGGCGGTCGCAGTCCCATTCCAACTTTGTACCTTCAAGGATAGACTTTCGGACAGCTTCATACTCTGGAGAGGGGTAGTTGTAGTAATCTAGAAGCGAGTGGTTAGCTAGTAACGTTTATTTCTGTTGAATATTTGTAGTACATTTTGCCTCCTCGAGCTGTTTCTCTACACTCTCGTTTAATTCTCGAGTCATGATTATGGATTGAGAAGATTGAAGAGACTCGTTGTCTGTCGGTAAAAACGTGGAAGTGTGTGATACGCGGTCCAAAGAGGTGACAAAAGTGCTTGGTTGGGAAAGCCTATCGACGATGATTTGAGCTTGGAAGAGAAGTACAGTTATTATATAGATAAAATACACCCCGGTTCTGAGCTACTCCTGGAAGTTACTCGGCACTTTGATCATAGACTCGGTATATGCCAGAATCTGTCCGAAGCGAATCGACAAAGCTATGTTCCTGACATCCTCCCTAGACGTGTCATCTAGCAACAAGACGCAAAGTCCAGTAAGTAAACAACTTTCAATCAAACGGACAATTTTCCGCTAGAAGTTACCACGCATAACAGATTCGACAATGCTTCTCGGTCCCAGAATTATTTGAAAGACGAATGAGCTATTTCCAGAATCCGGAAGAGCTCGATTGAGTTCGGTATTTGGAATTCCATGGATATTCCACAACTATTACCGGGATGGTTCTATTCTATTCCTTTCTGGACTCACTCGGGATATTTCCAAGTGGACTCCTTATTCCAGGAAAATTCCACTGTAATACAGTCTTCACGTCTTTCACTTGTGTATTCTCGTAACCGAGTCACATCATTTGGAGCCCTTGCACCAGCTGAATGTTCTCCAGGGGTTCTGTTCCATTCAGAGATATGTCTAGAAAGTTTTCAAGAATTACCATTAGCCGGAAGCTCTACGGTAACCGAAAAGTACCGTGACTCTAAGTACGAAGGTGCTAATACGGTCCAAAAAGCGTCTGCCGGTGGAAAATAAAAGCAGTAGTAGATCGCACCTGCCTACCTAGACGTCATTTAAGGTATTTATGGCAAATTTAAGGCGAATCAAAGTAATTGTCCTAGATATCAATCACAATTGAACATATTGTCCTAGATATTTAGTATAATCAAGCTGAATTGTTTCAAAAGCGTCGAACAATAAGTAAGATAGGCAGGTACGACCCTAAAATTTACTACCGCTTTTTTGGTCCACCGCGAGCCTATCCAAACATTATAATATAGCCCTCTTGTTTACATACCTGGCTTTTTTTAGAACATTAGTATAAGGGTAGGGCTCAGCAAAAATCAACTATAATCCAATTTTCCACCAAATGAGGACTTGGTGTGCGCAAAATAATGCGAAAGTTCTGTTTCTTATAGACAACAGGTTTCGATGTAACTGCCCTGGGATAGTAAAGAGGCACCCTGGGCATTGAGAAGAATCATGCCGAAGCGAAATTTTCTACAAACCAGGTGACTGAGTTTAATTTGATCCCCCCGGGCCCTGTTGGCTCAATGTCTACATCGACCTAGAGGTCACGGCAATTGCAGGGATTGGGAAGCAATATGTTTCTTCCCTAGACTGTCAACCTAGAGGTGCTGCGCAGAGAATCTGTGGTCGTCATTTGTGGTCGGCTTCTTCCTCCAGGGTTGAAAGTAATCTGAGTGGCCGACAAGACCTCATGTGGGCAGAGGTCGTGCCTTTTACGAACCTTCCTATATTGCTTAAGTTCTTTTGATTTCTCCTACTGGCGAGAGCCCAGTCATGCACCTCCAGAATGCAGGAGATTTTATTACGGACCACAATAAATGGAAGGTGTTCATACCAGCGGTTGCAGGGAATTCATACAATTTCAACTAAAGTTTGTGACTGTCTCACACAATTAGCTAATTTTACAACTGGTGAATAAAATATATGGAACATCATTCTCCGGAAAACACCAGACCTACAATAGAAGCAAAGTCAAATAGAAGGTCTTGTAGCCTACCAACGATCTTCAAGGGAAACATCTCAAAAGTAAGACATAGAGGCGTCACCCAAAAGTTCAGTCAATCTTCAATTAACCGCCCCCAACGTGGCCTGATGGGAGAGTGTAATCCACCGCAGACACGTAAGGAGGGAAGAAAATTACATTGCTGCAAGACATGGAAGAGTAGACGAGTGGCGAAAGTGGTGTTATTTCTGGGCAGAGAAGTTTTGTGGTGTTCATTCAATTGAAGTACTTCTGGAATGATATTGTATACGCATTATAGCGTCAATGGGATATTCAGAGGGTCGCGGATAGATATCTACAGCAACTGAATTGATACTTATCAATTATGCTATAAAAAAGGGTCCCTGATAGTGCTTCTCGTCGAGTTCCTTTTACACCAGAGGTAATGTAGAGGCAGATTATCCGACCACAACCGAGATCTTTACCCTGCCAAAGAATTAGCATTTGTTACAACTTTATTCAATAATAAATGTCTAAAACCTCTCATCTAGTAAGAAAATGGTACCACAGTTTTCGTCGTTTCACTCACTGAAGCAAACCAACTAGGGTGCGTTCTTGAGAGTCTTCAAATTGATATGCGATTTACTCGAGAGCTCTGTCTACCTGTGATAAGCTATATCCATTTTTCTTGCTTTTATGTAAAGAAAGAAGTTATGGAGTTTATTCATGTTAAATTGGGGTGCATGATTGCTTGTTCTCAAGCGAAAATAACCGAACTAAGAGGGTATGTAAACAGGTTCACTTCAACAGAGGGCAGGAACGAGCAATTACTTAGAATTATGAAAGAGAAACTAGATCGGTTCTTTTTTGGCAAAGCAGCAAGTGAGTTGAGCTGACAGGCTCAAAGTGCGGTCGGCTCAAAGTGCTTGTCTCCCTCTGAGGACTCTTCCCAACAAATCTGTCTCTCCCACTGAACAACACTCAACCACTCTACAAAGTCCAACCACATCGAAAATCGCAACGATGCCGACAAGCTTGGATAACTTGATACCCGAGATCAAGTCGATGATCCTTCCCGACCTCCTCCAGACCTCGTTCGACAACGAGCCGCCTTCACTTATCGCCGCGTACGACGGCCACACCTTCCAAAAGGAGCTCATTGCATGGTACACTCGCATCAACGGAACGGTCACGGCAGACAACTGTTTGGAGTGGAAGGCAAAGACATTGGCAGATACGAAAAAGATTGAGCACCTTCTCATTATCTTGTACGCAATCACCTCAGCACAATCTTCGGAGTTGAATCTAATCAAATCTTATAGCCCCAACCAACACGAACTCTCGATCAACATGGAAGCCGACAAGATGCTTTTGGTCAATCACCTCCGCACCGTCTCAATAGACCTATCCCTCGCTCCCAGCTGCCAGATTCCTAACGTTGTTCTTCTCGCCAAACGCTTGATTTGTGCAAGCAGAAGACCCGAGAAATTGTCATTCGGGCACTTGCGACAACGGATATGTACGAGTTGAAGGACTGGTTGAATAAGGGGTTTGGTCCACAAGACAAGAAGGGTCCGAAGGGTGCACTAGGCGAACTTGTGATCGTGCCTGCAACACCAGAACAACCGAACTCCTACCAGCACTGTACTTGGGAGGCCCAACCTCTGGTCTGGTTGGCCAAGTCATCATTTACGAAGGAATAAGGGCTTTGAGTCACTGTGTTGGGTTTCTCGTGCTTTGGGCGGCCTTGGTAGACTTCTCTCGTTTGGAAACATTTTTTTGGTACCAAAAATGAGACGTCCAACATGACTTAGAAAACGATTTTATCTAAGAAGTAAGAATAATACAATAACTTTTTAGGTGACCGATTCGCAAAGCCACCACAAGTGATAAACGACATTATATTGTAGCTACCTATGGAGCAACGTAATATGAACATACTTTGATCAAATCTACTTTTAATTGAACGCCATATGCCTTCCTAAATAATCCTAATCCTAAAATATATCCGCCAATTCCAAGACAGAACGAACACCGAACTCAACCCAGGTATATTTCAGATCCATATCAAAACTGATTTTCCAGCGCCAGATTCAGTCCAACTCCCAATTTCCCCAAGAGTATAAGTTCCCAATTCGCAATCTCAAAAAATGTCATAGTCCAGGCAACTTAAACATCCTCCCTCTCTCGTTCCCTCCTCACAACCTCCATCATCTCCCTCAACTCCCTCATCGGTACCGGCTTAGTCAAATACAAATCAACTCCCACACTGAAAGCCTCCTGTCTCGTCGTAGGATTTGCCGCCCCAGTAAGAGCAATTAGCTTCGTCGGCTCAAAATTCTTCTCTCGCTCCCATCTCCTAATATGCCTCGCACTCTCAATCCCAGACATAACAGGCATACTGATGTCCATCAGAATTACATCACAAACTCCATTAAGTT
This sequence comes from Hymenoscyphus scutula, assembly GCA_001399465.1. Taxonomy (NCBI): domain Eukaryota; kingdom Fungi; phylum Ascomycota; class Leotiomycetes; order Helotiales; family Helotiaceae; genus Hymenoscyphus; species Hymenoscyphus scutula. Next base: position 47,573 of record LKTO01000178.1, read on the forward strand.
CTTTGTAAATGTTCAGGGCTTCGAGGCCATTCACTGCTGTGTGGTGCGTAATTTTCAATTTGCGCATTGTGGCGACGAGCAGTTTGAGGTTGATTTCGTTGTCTTCAACTAAGAGGACGCACATCTCTTTCGATTGCGGAGGAGTAGCTGAGGGCTTTTCAGGGTTGGGTGCAGGATTTGTTTGTTCTGGGAGATTGGTTGCTGGAGATGGTTGGGTTTTAATCGGTTCAAAATCTTTCGTTTCTGTGGTTTTGGGCAGTATAGTTTCCGGGACCTTGGAGACGGGAGGCACAATTTGGCTCAAAAGCTCCTTGAGAGTATTTTGGCCTGTGCGAAGGTCGTCTTCGTTTATGCTAGTCTTACAGAATGCGCTGTGGAGAACTTTTGCGCCTTTGTGGGGCCCATAACTGTGAAGTTGTTAGCAGAGCCGAGGATATTGGGCAAGGAGACTTACGGCTGCTGCAGGTAGAATATCTGGAATTTTCCGCACGTATGCATCTTTGGTCCTGGGCGGTATCCGCTACACAAAACCATTGCAACGGATTTCCCAGACTTCGAGGGTAGTTGGTTGTCGTAAGTGTCCAAAATATTCTTAACACCTACATCACCCAATCCGGATTCCATAATAACAATTACATCCACACCACAGTCCGGATTTTCGATGCGAGCGGGTTCCATACTGAACCAGTCGACGAGCAATGATTGTGTGGAAGCTTTTAGCAACATGGCTGCTTCGGATTCCGGTGAAAGGATGCCAGTCGGTGCCTCTGATATATCTGGATATCTGTCAAACCCTTCAAGTCTAAATTTGAATCCTTTAGTCGCCTCCCGCACCTCAGAGACGATATCCGTAGGGCCGATTTTGGCAGGAACTGGAGTTTGTGCTGTTAAAGGCAATCTGACAGTGACTTCGGTTCCTGTGCCTTGCTCAGAAGTAAAACCAATCGTGCCTCCAAGATCTTGAATAATGTGGCGAACAATGCTCAAACCAAGACCTGTTCCCGTAGCCAGAGAATCTTCTTGAGTGAAGGGCTTGAAAAGTCGATGCTTCAAAAACTCTTCGGAAATGCCCTTTCCGGAGTCTCGAACTTTTAGCACGAGTGATTCTCGAGATTTCTGGCTCCGAGCTACCCCTTCGTTCTCCACTTCCAAACTCACTTTGATGAAGCCAGTAGTTGTATACTTCTCGGCATTCGAGAAGAGATTCATCAAGATCCGGCTCCAAGCTCCAGGATCGATGTCGAATGTCCAGTTTTGCCTCCATCGAATGTCCGTAATGATATGAATAGGATGGTCCTTTGAAGATATAAACGAGGACCTCTGGGACGAAGGACTGCCAGCATGTTTTACAATGCTATGGCCAGCATGGATGCTTTCAATAACTTCTTCAGATAACACCAGGATATCTGTGTTTTCATCTTCGTCTTCAGCCGCTATTGATTTGTCAAGTGAACGCTTCTTTTTGCGTCTACCATTGCTCTTTGATATCCTAGTGCTGTTTTTGGCCTTGCGGTTGACTTTTGAGAAATCCAACACGTGGTTTATAGTATCCAACAAGACCTTTCCAGAAGCATGAATGTTGTTGACCATGTCCTCCTGCGTCTCTGTCATGGTTGTTTCTTGGAGAAACTCGACGCTCGCCAACACTCCGTGAAGTGGACTCCTCAATTCGTGGGATATACTAGAGATGAAGTCGGACTTCATTTTATCCAAAACCTCTAGAATGTCATGGTTTCATTAGCCTGCTGCAAAAAGAATAGAACGGATGGTTAAAGATTAAGACGCTTCACAAGGTCCCGAATCGGTCGTGATGAAAACAACAAGCTGCATTAAATACGTGCTAGCTTTCAGGTATAGATGAGGCCCAACCAAACAAGGGCAGAGCGACAATTGAATGGAATATCCATGGGAATTAAATTTGATAATTCCCATATAATGGTATCAAATGTTCCAAAGGTTTAGCATAATTACTGGAATTACCCTAGAAAGATGGAACAACGACCGGAGTAGTCAGATACAAACAAGGAGAATGTACTACTACTCTGAAAGTTCAACGAGAACGTTGACTTAAATACAAGAAGCAAGGGATTTTTTCATTCGAAATGTCATAAAGGTGCGTTCTCTCAAAATACACCGAAGCACTCAACGACAAGATGGGACAGAGAAGAAGTAAAGGAGACTTACGAGCTGAGATGCGAGATACTTCTGCCATAGCACTATTTCCAAAGGCCGCAAGATAGGTCAAGTCTTCCGTCGGACACATGACCCTGGTAGGAGAATTTGACCAGATCAAGCTACCCGAAAACCATCGCTCTCGAGTTTGATCCCACAATGGAAACCAGAACACGCTTCTTGCACCTGGCAAGACTTCTAAAATGGCCTTGGCCTCGGCTTCCTTGGAATGTCTCTGCCTACGTGATTTTTTCTCCTGTGGTGGAGTCAACTTGTCGGTATTTTGGTTCGAAATCCCACAGTAACCCGTAATGTCCGAGTCACTGGAGGAAAAAGATCCGTCTTGATCAAAGTTAAAGATCTTTCCGTGTGGATATCTCTTCAAAAGCCGCTTCAACATAGACTCTGGCAACTTTCCGTATTCGTTCGATGGTACATGGCCACGAAGACTGGAGTGGCGACGAGTACTGAATCCAAGAATGTTGCAAGACTTTTCTTGTGGCCGTTCCATATGGTTGGCAGAATCTGAGTGGTTGGTTCCATTTATATCAGTTTCCGCCGCGGACTTCCTGCACATTTCGTCTTCGCTACTCGTAGTTTGATCCATGTGGAAAGCACCTGGTGCCTTATCGTCTAGGTCATTACGATCAAGATTTCCACCAAAGGATCCTACGCTGGCATCGAAGAAGATGACTCCTTGAACCCCAATGGCTTCCCTGATGAGGTTAGAGGCTCGTGAGAAGACGGCTTTCATTTCACTGGACACCAACGCATCTTGCAACTCCTTTGAAACGTCAGGAGCATCCGTCAAAGGTAGATCGAATGCCACGGAGCTTTTGTTGGGTTCCACGAGAATATCCAAGGTCGTTACAGAACTATTACGGTCCTTCCAAGATTTAGACATCAGAGTTGACGACTGTGTAGCTGAGCCATACGAATCACTAGTGACATGACTTTCTCCTCTCGGCATCATCGGGCGGCCATCTCCAGGTTCATTTCGGGATATTCCAGACATGGACGAGGGTGTTTGAGGCAGAAGACTCTCATCTTCCGGCCATTGCTCCAAGCCCTTGGATAAGTTGGAGACTGGTTCCTGTACACCGAATTCATCGTCCGCTAGTTTTTCAAGCGCGGTAGTATGGCGTTTACGTTTTTGTGTAGGCTGCTGAATCCTATGTCCCCATTCAAGCCACCAATCTCGCAATGTAGATTTTCCTTCAATAAACAATCCCATGGCCTTTATCATTCTCTCAGACCGGTATTGTTTCTTTTTGATGAGCCCTGCCTCGAGATAATCCATTACCGTCACCCCCATATCGATAATAAATTCGATTTCAGAATCCCCCAACCCATCGCGGGGTTTATCATCCGCTATGGTGTAATTCCCAATCGTTGTGCCATGGGGGGTGCGCAGGGGAACGGCAGCCAGAAATCGGACGTGTGGTTGCTCAGTCACAATACACTTATCGCGATAATTGGGGTGCTTTGTGAGGTCGTTGATTACTATGTATTCGGCCTCGTTCTCGCAGAAGTAATTGACTAGCTCGGATCCCACAGTTTTATGGGTATTCGAAGGGCATTTGAACGTTCCCACTCCGTGCCATAATTTATCATTCTCGTCGTCGTCTCGCTGCAAGGACAGAGCCTGGCCAGACTCTGCCAGCATGAATTCGGCTTCGCTGTTGGAGATGGTGATTATCCCGCGTTTAGCGTTTAGTCCTATTCCCAGGATATCGTGGTCAGTTTTAGTTCCGTGCGAAAGTTTTGAGGAGTTGCTAGAGGTACCTCGGGAGTATAGAAAAGTATCTCATTGCTCCCGAAACGACGAGAATAGGAAAATGTACTCTGAAAAAGTGAGACTTACGTAGAGCACCGAGCTGGGCAAACGCGGTCAAACATGGATCGCTGGAAGCTTTCGGGACCTTCACTCCTTCAGCATTCTTCTCGGCCGTCTCTTCGTCCGGATTGTAATATCTATTGCGTAAAATTAGCTATCTCGATAGCAGAGAGTCTAACCCGTAGCTTACCTGTAGAGCTCTCGCTCACGAACAGCTAATGAGGCTGTTCCCAACGGCATATTCAAAGGAGGTCGGAACGCCGGACAGAAACCAGCCGCGGTGAAGAAAGAGGAAACGCAGAGGAAGAAGCAGGATTAGGAAGGAGAGAGCATAGTACTTGGGAGCAAGGAGAAAAGAATGGGAGAGAGAAAAGGTGGAAGTCCGGAGCCGGCAGCAATCTTATCGCGTGCGTGCGGGACGTTGACTCTTTTAACTTGGGACCCCTCGTTTGCAATAGAAGAAGGTTTCCGTTGGTGTACTGTACTTTTCCCTCGTAAGCACCTGCACGGTAGTGAGTTGGGTTGGCTGATTAAGCGCTCAACATTGATACCTCGAGACGGTGAATAGCTCCCGAATCGACAACACTAACCCTCTCAAACTCGGCACTTGCCCTGCGATTGCGGTTGCGGTTTGCGGTCACTTTTTGGGATTCGGATTTGTCGGCCCAACTGGAAAATATTGCGTAGAAATGAAAGATCCATGCTTGTCTGCTTCCTTCTGTAGAGGAAACTTGATTTTTCCCGAACATTACCTAATCCTCACTTGGCTGCACACCCTGGCCTGGCTCAGCTGAGCTCAAAAGCGGCGGTTGTAACTTCGTTTTGTATAATACTAGAGAATTCACCCACAAGAGCTTTCTTTTCTTCAGACCATTTTACTTCAATTCTTTTCGGAGGTGGCGGTTATAGCATTTTAGGCCTAATGTAATCTCGGTTTCTCTCCTCCAAATTTCCCCGTATGCACAACTTTCAAAACAACGTGAATTTCATACTTCCTCCTCAATTGGTTTCAATGACAGGTCCATTTGAAGTAGAGTGGAGTTTGATATGTCCGTTTCCCTCAGCCTTCTAAACCCCAGTCTGAAATTCAACCCATTCACTTTCTTCCCATTATCACCAACAATCACCAACAAGTAACCGTCCCTGCCTAACCCATGTCAACCACCCTAACTCTTTACTATCAATTTAACGTTTAACCACCTCAAAAATCGGACATTCGCCAAACTCAGTACTCCTGGCTTCCGAGTGACATTGCAAAAACTTGCCAATCAAAGAACCGAGAACAGATGTCCAATGGTCGGATAAACGGAAAGAGGTAGTTTTTCGTCACCAGACGGGCTAGTCGTAAATAAGAGGTTAATGTTCAAGGCGAGGACACCGAGAGATGGATGTGCGGTTGAGAGGTCGTGTGAGCTCCCGGGAACAGTGGTTGCATCAAGATCGTGGTTGGAATCAGAACCGTTCGAAGACCTGTGGAAGAGAAAAGTTACGGATGGAATGGGTATGAATCTTTGGAAAGAGCCTGCGGGTTTGATTATTGGATGTGACCCGATCGTGACGGGAGGAGATAGATCAAGATGAGTAGTTACGAGATGTGTGAGTTTGGGTGGTTAATATTGAAAGATAGAAAATTATCCCAACAGTGTTTGAATGAGTTGAAACTGAATGCATGGAATGATAAAGACAGATTCAACTCAAAGAGTGTCAGTATTTATGAATAATTCGGGAACACCACAACGGACACACGGTTGTTAATAAAAGTGGCCTACCTGGACGCTGTGTCAGATATCTTAGGCCATTCAAAGTGATTACTCTAGATATCTGGCACAATTGAAAATATTGCCCTAGATAGTTAGCATAATAAAGCGGAATTGTTATAAGAAGTCTGAACAATAACCAACATACGCAGTTACGACTCTATTCTTTACTGAAGCTTTTCTGTCTACCGCGAGAAGCGCCCTGCGATATAGGGGATGGTTAAGCGACTTATTGGCTAAATATGGGTGAAGTTATACTTGCATTGCCCCGTAGACTTAAATTTCCGTATTAGGATTACTAAAGGTAATCAATTGATTTTCCTCGAGCTTCCAAAAGTAGAGTGGTGCTTTTAATAAGTAATATTCATGAAGACAAGTTGATCTCCAGAACCATCCTCCTCACATGCATCATGCTTCCAGGAATGCAATGCTTGGTAGGAGTGGGCATGACCAAAAGTCGGGTTCTGTCTGCAGCTTCAAAATCACTGCAGGCAAAGATTCTAGGGCAATTCAATAGCAATTCAATAGCAAACACTTACGAGCTGTTCATAGTACCCAAGAATCACCAACATGTAATTAGGCCAATATCACCCCTTCAAGAAAGACTGGTATCGATATTTGCACTCATTCCCACTCATGTAACATTCTAAAGATCTCAATTATCTATTGACTCTCCAAAAACATCCGACATCAGCTTTGTATAAGGACAAAGCTCTAGAATACTACTGAGCTAGTAAATGAAAACAATGCTGCCATGTAAGGTGATCACAATGTACGTAACTGGTCTTAACGTATCCCTATCTCGTTTATTTTCTATTCGAGAATTTTGTTCTGTTCTCAATTGAGCACTATGTATGCTTATAAATTTTTATTTAGGTTACCCAGACACAGTCCCATATCAAAGAGGGCTTCGAATATTTGAAAAGAGCGTGCAGTATGCCATAAGCTCTTTCGAAAATTTTACCTCGGTTAAAATACCACGAGTCGCCTAGCTACAATAAAGAACACCTGCGGGCAACTTAAGCAACCAAAGTAGGTTGATTTACTTACGGGATATTGGAGTGAAAGAAACGGGATTGGGGGGCTGTAGGGCTATGAAGCGAATGATAAGCCAGACCCCTTCGCTAACTCCTATTGGAACCAACATCAAGCCTCAACAGATTACTGAAAAAGCCACAGGGGTTGAACTAATCATTAGTTCTTTTTCTTAGCTCATATGAGGCTGATTGAAAGTGATAGGTGCGGTATGTAATTTGGACAACATTTGCGGCTTCGCTTTTCGTTGCTAGCAGAAGCAGAGCTACTTGACTGCTACGGTGATTACTATTACGTTTAAAAATCCGAAACTTCTTTGTAGCTCTAATAATTTCCCCCCAAAGCTGGCTCAGGCGTGCTTTGCAAGGCTTACAATTGAAGCAACAACATGTATGATCCCAACCACCATCGAGGTGATCTTCAAGCTCAAATTTGTCACAAGTAAATTCCTCATGGTTAACTACTATCTATAAGCAGTGAATAGCTTTGTTTAATTTAGTTTTAATGCGGGGTAAAATATGGGATAAAATACGGGGTAACGGGGGTTCTTATAAGAACAATAGCTATCTCGGTTAGAGGTCCCCCGACCTGAATATTTTTCTAGTCTCGTGGTGTAGTGCCTCTTAGAACCCCGCCTTCATTATAGTTACAACAGGGCATGGCGGTTCTTGTTGTCTCGAAGTAGTGATTGGACACTAGAAAAAAGTGTACGTGAATGGACGGCAATAATCGAACACTGCACCTCCTGAGACAACACATTTCCCACTATTTAATACCCCTCCACAGCTACATTTTTCGACCACTACCTCCTCCTCATCTTCCTTTCGCACTCTCTCTCAAGGCTAAACTCACAGTCTCTTTAAACCTCTTCTTTCGTTTCTGTTGCCAGTTCTTCGCATTGCCGGATTTTTTGGATCTTTCTCCCCTCCCTCTCTCTTCGCCATCATGAAATTCTCTACTCTTCTTCTCAGTCTCGGCGTCAGTTGTGGGTTGGTCGCTGCAAGAGGTTTCTCCCTTGCTCGTGACAATGTCTTTCCACCAGGTGCACATGGTGGATATCCCATTACTCCCCGAACCGCAATCCAGACTAGATCTCTTCGCCGTGGGCAGACCCCGTCGATTTTGGGTACTGCAGCTGATGGTGATCAACTTAGCACCAATGTAAGTATTTGACTTTCTCCCTTTGCATCTCGTTCCGACATCTCTCCTGTCTGGGACAATTTATTCGAAGGACTGTAGAATACTTCTTCCAAATGGCTAACTTAAATCTTTGTCTAGTGGGCCGGATTAGTTATCCCAGAACCTCCAGCTGGGTGGGTATTCTCTGCTGTTTTCCCCCGAATTTTAGAAGATAAAGACAGCTTTGTTCCTCAAATATTATTCTAGAAATAGCAAAACTGACTTTGGAACCTTCCACAGCGAGCACTTCGTCAGCGCCTCCGCCCAAATCCAGGTATCTGACAGCAAACTTCCTCAGGGTGCTCCCGACGGATCATATGTCTACTCAGTCTGGGTTGGCATTGATGGAGCTGACAAATCCGCCCCTGGCCTCTTCCAAGGTGGTTTAGCCTTCAACCTCAATAAGAGCCCGGGTGGCGTCAAGTTCGATTCGGATGCCTGAGTTGAATGGACCCCGACCCTGCAACGGGAATTGATGGCACGATGTCTAATGGCGATAAGGAATTCAGTTTCCAGCTTGGAGATTAGATCGAGGTCCACATAGACACCAACTCTGGCCCCGAGCATCCTACGACCGGTACAATCACCATCACGAATCTCGAGACAGAACAACAAGCTAAGCGAGATCTGCATGCTCCTAAGCCCGAGTTTGCCGTCGTAGGGAAGAGTGCGGAGTGGATTGTGGAAAGAATATCGATCAACGGCAGACTCTCGACCCTACCCGACCTTGGAGAGGTGTTCTTCGATAACTGTGCCGCCCAAACCAAACGCAAGGATGGATCCGAGGGCCGCTTTGTGGAGTTGTACGGTGCAAGACACTGGGCTGTCTTACAGGGTGACCAGATCATGAGTGAGATTGAAATTGTTGATGAAGCCAGCGCGTTCAAGGTGAAGTATGCACCTCGCCATGTTTAGGCGAAGTTGCTTCTTCTTGCCTGCATTCGACTCGAATACGACAAGACATTTTGCTTTCGCCCCCATTTACGACCAATGAATGATTCACACACCAACACTCTACTAATAACAATCTCTGGGCTCTACTCGACACAATCAGCGACCTCTTTGCGACCTACACGTTTTTCCTTACAACCGGGTTTCAGTTTTCTGGCTAAGCTGCAGTAATTTGAACGGTGGTGATTTTACACTCGTCATGTTCTATGACAGCTAGGATTTTCAAGATAAAGATGTGTTTAGAGCGGCTTGAGCATAGAAGATTAGATAATGAGAGAGAAATACAAATTAATTTTGAAACACACTCTCGTGTGTCACAGTGCCGACTAGAATCTAGGTCTGCCTCGAAATGAGTTGGGTAATACGGCTCAATCATCCTAAACCATTCGAGTAATTCCAGATGTTTTTGGGCAATCATAACCATTAATCGAAGGAGAATGAAAAAACCAGTCGGCATCTTCTAATCGCTCTCTATTAATGGTTATGATTGTATCAAACTACTTTGGACAACGTTTGATAACACGGATCCACAGGTGGTGTTCCATGACCTTTGTTGCTTCTGGGCTGCCTGACCAAGTTTATTAAATGATTCAAAAGTCTGGAGTGGCTTGATAGAAGGGTAGGGAATGATAGTTTCAAGCGCACAAAGAAAACAATGTAGCCTATTCCTGGTTTGCGAAATTTCGCAACAACCCCTCAAGGTATTTCCCAAAGAACTATCTTTAGGAACTCGGTTTCCTTTGAGATCAAACTCACCATGTACCATTTAGACAAAACTCCTACTGCAATGCCCTGTTTATTAATTGATTCCCAGGAACTGAGAATACTCCCATGATAACAGGCGCTATTCCTTCAATTCTGTCTTGGTTTCACAAGACCATCAAACATAACATAATACGTAACTGTCGAATCGTCATCCAGAGTAGAAAGCAGCAACCTCTTCAACCTATTATTCCCCTGCCACGGATCCCCCACCGACTTCTCCCCCTCCGCCCTATCCTCCTCGTCCTCCACATCCCCTTGGTCCCCCGGAGGCACGACACTCAGCCCATCAAAAACACTCGCGAATCTCTTCAATGTCCATTTTTCCTTGATATGGGTAGGTAAAACCCATTCCCTCTCTGGAAATTGCTCAATCTTCTCGCCCGTATCGTGTTCGGCCTTTATGATTGCTGCTTGCTCGTCTGGGTGGATATAGACTCGGGCGGGTGGTAATCCAGATATTACAGGGCGTGGTAAAGGCTGCGAGGTGATTGGGGAGTGGGTGTGGATTTCGAGGGAGGACCAGGAGTGTTGGTATTGGAGGTTGTGTAGAATGGTGGTTGCGAGATGGTGGAGGTAGGCGGGGTGGGGTGAGTCTGTTATTTGTATTTTGGAGACATCGATTGATTCTTGGAGTGCCGAGGAGGGAGGGAAGTCGATGGTTGTGGCTGAGGGCGACATTGTGATAGTTTATAAGGTGTGTCTTGTCCTGGTGTTATTCAAAATAAATTGGAAGTTCTACTGTAGAGCCTCTCGCAAGGCTGTGGGAGGATTCGCACAAATTTTTAAAACAAGGCTACACCTGTAAGTACACCTACACGTGACATTCATTTTCAGGTTCGCTGTAACGTTCTATGGTAGTCCAATTCAAACATCTCAGAAACATTCAATGCTAAATACTTGTATAATCAGAAGAATCAACTTCAATTATCCTACCAATGCCTAATAATGAGCTAAAGGGCAGATATCTACGAACCCGGCCTATATTTACTGTCGTCTTTCGTTGGCCCGGAGCGAGGCCAGTCAAGTAGTAATTGTTGGTTATATTTGTGCCTAGCCGAGTTTCTGCGAGAACGGATTTACATACGCGAGGGCTAGCAGTCTAAACAGTTGTCTGTGAGACTTGCAAACTTCTGGAGTTGAAAAGACGGCACCGCCCTGCGACGTGGATTTTCCTCGAATCCGAGTCCGAAGCTCGGCTTCGGAGCGTGAACCCAGCTGCGATCGATCGTATGACCATTTCGCGAATTGAAGGTTATTTTTTGGGTGGAGCTCAGGCGGAAAAGATAACCTTTATTTCGACTGGGTCGAAGTCGCCCCTTTATGTCTCCGACTTTCCGTACTTTAGACTTTCCTTCTAGGCCTTTGGCCGGGCTGTGCGTTCACCTGTTGTCCGGGGGAAGGCGAGGAGTGGAGCTGTTATCTTCAGTTGAGCCGTCGGGGGATGTTATTCTCATGGTCAAAATCCCTTTTTGTGCGAGCAGGAGTTTTCGTTTTTTCCATTGCCCTTTCGTCGAGGAGAATTTTATAGAAAAAATCCCTTCATATATTCCTCCCTCCGACATTCCAATCCGTCCAATAACAACTTCCATGACCTCACTGACGACGTAGTCATCTAACATCTTGATTTATCCTTGGCAGCCCAGCCCAGTCTCATACCCCAGCAGCCCAAACATTCATCTTAAGGAGAATTCGCCCCCTTTAGCGCAAGGCGCATGGTCTATCCTCAACCATCATTTCAGCATAATGTCTACTCCAGTTCCAACCCCTTCCCACGAGGCCCACGAGGGAAAGAACGCAGCAGCGATACCCTCGAATAACGAAGCCCCAGAGCCATTCCCGTCCCTCGAAGAGCCTCCGTCTCCTCGAACAAGAACAGCTCCAATCAACCACGAAAACCGCACTAGAAGGGAGTCGACGACTTCAACGCTAACTGGTCGATTGCGCAGCGCGTCCAAGAGTTTTCAGGAGTCGAACCCACCGAGTGGAATGTGGGTGGCAAGCGCAAATATTGCATCATCCATACCATCACTCAACGATATCAGAAGAGGCAGCTACGGTAGTGAAGGTTGGTCGGGAGAAGGTCAAGTTCGAGAGAAAGAACGAAGAGCGAGTCTGTCAAGACGTGGAAGTTCTCAATCCGATCTTCAACAACAAAAGCGACGGACAAACTCAGGTCTTTCCAACACTGCAAGAAGTCCTGGCGGCTTGATTCACGAGAAAATCCTCCCTGAAGTCACTGAAGCAGAGCCAAATAACCCTCGTATTATACCATCCGGTGTCCCGGTTAATACCTCGGCAACAGGAGAGAAATCATTGCAGCCTGTCGGTAGCACAATGACATCTCCTACGGAGAAAAAAGTAATGGACCAACGAAGCAGTAGCGATACGAATTTGACACCAAACAACTCCTCCCTTAACAAGACCGATCCTGCTTTTAGAACCGAGCCTTTCGACAATGGATACCAATTTCCGCCAAAGCACGACTGGAAGGAAGCAACTGTCATAGGATTGAAAGCAGCCTGGAAGTTTACCATTACACCTGTTGGATTTCTCGTTGTTATATACGGTCTCAATGTTGTCGCATGGGGTGGTATGCTGTTCTTGTTACTATGCAACGCATCCCCAGCAATGTGTAAACCTACGTGTAACGACATCAATTCCCCTCGCCGAATCTGGATCGAAATTGATTCTCAAATCCTGAACTCCCTTTTCTGCGTTACTGGTTTCGGCACCATCCCATGGAGATTCCGTGATCTTTATTATCTCATGCAATACCGCATCCAGAAGAAGGAGATAGGCCTTCGAAGACTTGCTGGTATCAACAGAGGGTGGTTCAGACTTCCTGCATCCCAAGAACTCCCTGTGGAATTCGGACCTGAGCAAGCTGAGAGTGGAACACACGATGTTCCAGAAAGCGCACTTGCTTTCCCATTGAAGAAGCAATCCAATGCTCCCTTGACCGGAATTCGAGCACCACCGACCAAGATGTGGAAGTTGGACTTTGTTATCTGGACCATGGTGTGGAACACCTTCCTCCAAGCTGTTCTTTCGGGTTTCATGTGGGGGTTGAACCGATATGACAGACCCTCCTGGAGTACTGGTCTTTTCGTTGCATTGGCCTGTATTGTTGCAGGTTGTGGAGGTATTATGGCCTTTATTGAGGGCAAGCACGTCAACGCTATCGAGGGAGTTCCTATCTCGGATGCAGACAAGGAGAGACTCGCGAGGGATCGTGAAGCCGGTATCACGCACTACAACAACATCAACGACGAGAAGCCAAAGGAAAAGAAGGCAGACGAAGAGAAGGGATTATTCAAGCGAAAGGCGAAGAATGCCGAGAGTGTACAGGTCGATGAGAGTGCTATCAGAGAAGGTGCCACTCAGGTTGTGAAGTAAGGGAGGAATTGTGAATGGAGGAGGAATTGCTTTTTGGAAATCCCTCAAAAGGGCGAGATGATTGAATCTCGGGCTTGTTCATTGAACATACATACATACACATATATTCTTGTTGGATAGGTTAAGGTTACTGGTACACGATTAGTTTAATGCTTTCTTGTTAGCGGGCGTTGGCAAAATTGGCTTGTCCTTTCTAGATAGAGCCGAACCAAAATACAGTGGTCAATAGGTTATTATCACCGAGATGGCTTCAAATAATAACGAGCTTCGCCATGTGCATGTGGCAGCACTAGTAGCTTGTCTTGTGATGCTTCTGACTCAAGCAACGAGACCAACGCGTGGTAATCAATAAAAGCAGCACTCAGTAGTTCTCGGGAATTTCAAATGACTCTAACAACAAACGAAAGTTCTAGGGTTAACTCCTTTTTTTCTTCTTGTATAGATCCATGGTTCACTTTGGAATAACGAGAGTACTCGAGTACTTTTATTCGCTATCTTTATCGCAAGGCTAGCTCGCTAGCGCCTATTCAGCCTCGGTCGGGATCGGAGTGGGCCTCCCCATTATCGAGATCCCCAAACAAAGGCATCCATCCACTGTGAGCAACCCAAAGCATTGATAAAGGCATCACTTTGCCTTACATAGGCATAATCACATTCAACCCTTTCCTTCAGCACTGTTTCCAACAGTATCACCTACTTCGAAATTGCCTATGAGATACGACATCTAACAAACCCCGATCTTATCACCCATCCATCTCGCCACGGCGAGTTGAGCCAACACGATGGCTTTCAAGGCAATCATCCCGTTCTTGGTCGCAATGATGCTGGTGACAGGTGTTTGTAACACCTTGCTCACAAAGTATCAGGTATGTATACTTGGAATGCTACACTCACGTTCTCCAGCTAATCCGCGCCCCTACAGGACAACATCTGCGTCCGGAACTGCGATGCCAGCGATCCAAAAGCCCGCAATCACTTCGAACAACCGGTCGTTCAAACCATGCAAATGTTCATCGGGGAGATGGGATGTTGGATCTTCGTGGGGGCATTCTCGCTCTTCGCCCGCTACTCCACGAAACCATCTGCGGAACAAGGGGGATACACGGCCGTCAACTCCCAGGAAGATGGGATTCTCGAACCTGAGATTAGCGATAATGCTTCCATCCGGTCCAACGCGCCTCTAAATCCAACCGCGAAGATCATGGTCAAGAAGGAAGAGAATAGAATGCCGCTTGTTGGATTCCGGGTTCTGTTGTTGGCGTTACCGGCCATCTGCGATTTGACTGGGACAACCCTTATGAATGTTGGGCTGTTATTTGTGGAACCTAGTATTTACCAGATGACGAGGGGTGCCTTGGTGCTTTTCGTGGGATTGTTCAGTGTCATTTTCCTGAGAAGGAAGCTGCATCTTTTCCAGTGGTTTGCGCTGTTCACGGTTGTTACAGGAGTAGCGATCGTTGGATTGGCAGGATGGTTATACCACAAGAAGGATACGACGGAGACAGTGGGGGAAACCGCGCTTCTCCTGGTCCGAGAAGCTATCGTTCGAATTTCAGAAGAGGTCAAAAAACCTAGCGCTGGATTGGCGGTTATTGGTATTCTTTTGATTGCGTTCGCCCAGATCTTTACCGCTAGTCAATTTGTACTTGAAGAGTACATTTTGGAGAACTATGCTCTAGAACCACTCAAGGTTGTTGGATGGGAAGGCATTTTTGGATTTGCGGGTACAGTCATTGGAATGTTGGTTCTTTACGGTGCGGTTGGGAGAACACCCAAAGGACGATATGGATACTTTGATTTGGTCGAGGCTTGGAGGGAGGTAACTCACTATCGTGGAATCTGGATTTCGAGTATTTTGATTATGTTGTCTATCGGGTACGTCTCTTTCCTCTCTATTTTTTCTAAAAATGACTAACAAACACCTCAGAGGATTCAACTTCTTCGGTCTCTCAGTCACAAGAACCGTCTCGGCCACATCCCGCTCTACAATTGATACCTGCCGAACCCTCTTCATTTGGATCGCATCTCTATTCCTCGGATGGGAATCCTTCAAATGGCTCCAGGTCCTTGGATTCGCCCTCTTAGTTTATGGAACTTTCCTCTTCAATGGTTTGGTTCGACCTCCATTGAAAAGTTGTTTCGTTGCGGATGTAGAGGAACTCCTTCCAGAGGAACCTATTGAGCATGTTTGAAAGAGTTCTAGATGTTTCATGGTGATAGATGGATAGGGAAGCCGCGCATTTTGGGCATTTCAATGGCGTTAGGGACAGCTTGTTTTCTTAAGAGGCATATTGGGGAGTTTATTATTGGGCGTTTCTTGCGAGTAGGATAATATATGTATAAACCAAGTTGAATATCTCCTTAGAATTGCGTGCCTTTGCTTAATGGGTGTGGGAGACCGTGCATTTTCTTTGCTTTTCCTTGCGAGCTCATAAAACCCAATAGAGGTCTGTCAGATACTCGTCAATTAGTTTAGCTTGTGATGTTCGCGACAATATCTTACGTACAAAAATCGGATAGAGACCAAGACATCGTCTACTACCAAAAGACGCTACCTTTACGAAGGAACAAACTCGCGAACCAACACATAGTAGGTAGAATTAAGCGAATCCCCTAATAAACTACTTATTACTTCTAGATTACATCTCGTACTCTACCGTCGAAATCTAAAATCTAGTTAGGTAAGTGTAACATGAATAGTACTAACAACTCATTCGATATAACAATTTTCTTTACTTGCACAATCATCAATGAAAGTGAATTTACCTCCCTGTGACTGTAACCCATTAAACTTACCTCGATTGTGAATCCTGTTCCAAATCATCTTCTAAGTTAAAAATATATATTCCTGAATTAAAGACGTATCATCAGCATTTTTCAAGACTTTTTATATGATTTAATACTCGGACTATTCACAATTCCCAGTCGTCAAAAGTGAACATTCTTAGTTCTGGTGGGTTGGAGAATAAGGCCTGCAAGCCTTGACTCCCCTGGGAAAATAGTTTAGATCTGAAGATGTAGCAGGGACGATATTCGGGAAGGTGTCTTGACTTTCTTTTGATGTTTTGTTTGAGGAGTTGTCCTGACGAATGCCCTCATCTGGATGTAGGATTCTGTAATTTTGCATTCAGCATATTGAAAGTAAAAAAAACACAACCTACCTACCGACTATAAGCTGAAGAGTAAACTTCCGTCAACGTGTTTGAGATGTTAACATGGAAGGAAAAGTGGAATTTGTATGCCACTCAACATACTAGCCTCCCGATCCAAGTAGTGTACGTCAATTAAAATGACGCGAAAATAATGTGCAGCTACCACCCCCCGAGATGCTATTCCACAAATCTAGCCAGCCATATAAGCCTGCAAAGCAGAAGAAACAGAAGTCAACCTCGGAAAATCTATAACCATATAATAGAAGTGTAAAAGGTCTTTCAACCATCTTTCAAACAACAGCATCTCCCGTAAGAAAGCGAAATGCAAGAAACATGAGAACCATGCACTCATGATACCTATCGAAAAAAAGGAACTCCCGAATGCAACATAGCAACATGTTACCGCAAAATAAAAGAAATCCCTTATCCTATCCCCCCATATCCATTCCCATACCATCCCATCCCATCCCAACCCAAAAAATCCCAGAACATCAAAGATAGCAAACACAATCCTCAAACCCCTCAAATCCTATCCTCCATCGACGAGGGGAATTGTAAATAAAAAGGGAAAAAAAACCCCAAACACCATATCTCCATATCCATCCCATAAAATTGCCCCTCTTCCCTTGTCGGCACCTGTTTGCACGTCCACTCTCAAGTAACAGTACAAAGCAACTCGGCCTCCAAAATGAACTTGCCCTCCTTATACTTCTCACTCGCCTCAAACGCTTTATCGTACTTCCATCCCACCGTCTCGTTGCACTGTCGACACGCGATGTCGCGCACGATGTGGCGGCCCGTGGTCATGTTGCGCTCGCTGGCGTCGCCGGGGGTGACGTTTACGACGTTGTTGAAGAGGTAGGCTTTTCCGTGTTGGCCGCGGAAGTTCTGGGGCGAGGTTGTGAGTCAGTATAGAGAGAGAATGACTGAGGGACAGGTGAATGTCAGGGTGGAAGAGTGAGGTGGGGGGACAAACGCGGGAGATGATGTCTTCGTGGTTTGCGAGGTGGGCTTTGCAGTTTTTGCAGCCGTAGATTTTGTGGCTGTTTAGGTAGACGTTGTAGGAGAGACCCATGGTGATTGAGTTGCGGGCGCGTCTTGCGCTTTGTATGTGGTTTTGTGGTATGAGTTTGGGGATTGTCCTCTCGGGGATTTGGATGTGGGTTTTGGAATGGGTGGTTCGACGATGTTTTTATGCAGTGGTAATATGGAGGAAGCCTAGCGTTGTCGGCGTTTGGAGGAGGTAGCAGAAAGTCACTACCTATTGTGAGGTTAACGTTGGTGCTGGTGGTTCGTGGTGGAGGTATAGTAGAACCGTTGGTGCCTTCCGGGTTCTGACAGCGTCGGGAATCACGTACCTTAGTCTAACACCAGGCGTCCGTCTTAACAGAGGTGCTTGATTTCTAGTGTCACTCAGGTTTCTTGAATGGTCTCAGTCTCAATCTCAATCTCAGGTGAAAGTAGGAAGGTTTTAGGAGTGTGAATCCCATGAGGCTGTATGTTGCAGTCAGTCCAGCCCAGTGTTTCTTTGCTTGGAAGAGAGGTCACAAGCTGAATGTGGGGAAGTTGCGATAAGACGTGACGTCGGGACTTGGAACCGACCTCGCCTCGGTACAGCATGAAAGCGTCTACTCGTTATGCTTCATTCTTGGCTCTGATTATAGCGTACTTCAATAACAGGGGTTACGGAAAGTCGTGATTGTATTCATCGATTCAAAGGTTTTTTATTTTTAATATCATCTCAATAGATTGCGTTATTTTTATTTTTCTAGCATTTTCCATGAAATTCCAAGGGGAAACTTCAAATGCTCTTTTTTTGGCCAGACAGGAACATATTTTTTCGGATAGTGTCCTGCACGCTCTGTACATGCCTCTCCCATCCAGCCCTCCATCCCAAAATGCCACCTCCTCAATTATTGGTCCCATAGTGGATAACCAACAACCCGGTGAACCCTAAAATATACAAGAAAAGGTATAGTACTATCTAAAGCTTTAAAATATCCACAAAGAATTCCATCAAAAAATCATCCATTTCATACCAAACTGACTTCCTGGCTATCCAAGCCCTCCAAAATGTAAAACGCAAAGAAAAAACTGGACACCCAAAATGGGCAAGAAGGTATCATGCTAAAATACTCAACAACTTTTTTGTCAAAATAATCGCGCGAAGAGATCACCAAGAGAAAGCCTCCTCGATGAAGTCGAGATTACCAACGTGTTGCCTGGCTCGGCATGCACTTCGTACATCATCACTGAGAGCTCCTCCACCACAGACTGTGACACCCATTGCGCCAACTTGGCTCTCCATCTCAATGTCGATGAGGGTCTCGATGTTTGGTCGACCGGGGAACATTTGAACAGTAGCCGAGGGGCTGTGAATTTCCTTGGTCGATCGTGGACGACTGACGAAAAGCATGATACGGAGGACGTCACGTCTCTTGTCCATAGCGAGGATGGCAGTCATCCATGGTCGGATCCATTCGAGATGCTCCGGTGATTGGATGATCCAGACGAGGACAATCTTGCGGGCGGCGACAGTTCCATTTGCATAGCCAGCAACGAGATCACGTACGTGAGGAACTTGATGGGTTATACCAATTCCTCCGGCAAAAAGCATGACTGTACCATAAGAATGCATCATGTGCATACCTCCATAAGGTCCCTCTGGATAACATTTGGTGATGAATCTTCCATCTGGAGCTGCTTCGGCCTTCTTGTATAAAGAGTTGGTAAATCCAGTGCGCGCGCGGATGACGAATGAAATCGAAGTCTTTTGCATCTCGAGGATGTCTTGACGGTTCATAGCGCCCTTCTCAGCGTCTAGGCTCTCGGCCTCCTCAGACCAAGCGACGGAAAAGGGGTGAGAAGTGAAAAGTCCGACGGATGGCATGTAGAGATAGGCGTGTTGACCTGGCTTGAAGGTCCATGGACGGGCCATTTCGACGGTGACTCGACAGGCGTTTCCCGGCAGAGCTTCAACCAATGTCTTGCTTCCTCCATTACCAATGTTTCTGTAAAGAATCCTCAAGACGCGCGTAATCCTCTCAAGTCCCCAAATTGCAACGATGCCGTAGAGGATCTGGAGTTGAGGAACATCAGCGAGTCTAAGATGGTACCAGACTGCGATGATGACAAGAATAACTGATGCGATATGGAGGTATTTGAAAGTCTCGTAAAAGGCGTGACGGAGGATCGAACTGGCTTGGATTGAGATGAAAACGAATGTTACCGTGCCCTGCTACTGTTAGCATGTTGTTATCAACGAGAAACGCGGGTTTAGCAACGTACGATGAATCCCCACATGATCAAAGGCGAATTCACAATGCCTGCTTGAACGCCGGCCCAGCCTTTGGTTGACACAGTCGACGTGGTCCAAGCTGCAGTGTGAGTGATAGCCTCGAGAACAACGATTCGTCCAAACCATCTGTGTAACAAGTTAAAGGTATCGAAAGACAGATTGAGCCAGTTGATCAAGGGATTGTTTCGGGTAGCCATGATGAAAAGAGGGATCTACAAGAACATTAGTTGATGTCAACCGCGTGATGTTAATCCGAAAGAGTTCATACCATGTTAACAACAGCAAGTATTCCTGATCTGTTTCTCAATTGCGTGGCGACGGTCGTGAGAGGAGCGCTCCACGTAATGCTGACGACACAGAAAGCAATATTGGTACCAAATATTCCTGCTAAAAATGCCAATTGAAGACGGGTGGGCAAAGTTCCCACATTGACAGCTGAAGATAGTTGGATTTCGCGATTGTGTCTCTTGGAAAAGACCGGGGCATAGAGGATATGCTTCTTGATACTCGCGAATCGCTTCGATGGTCTGGTGAAATATCCTTGAGTCTCGTTGTTGAGGCATGTTAATGTTCGTACGTATTTCGTTGCCTCGATGGTAACCCTCCATATCGTCATGGCCACAATCAAGGCAGATAAGATGATGAAGATGTAGTTGTAAAAGTCCTGGTTTAGAATCGCTGCCTTCTTCTTCAGAGCCGCGGCGGCGACAGCACTCGGTGATGATGCTGCTGAGGAGGTTTTGTTCTGTGCAGAGGCTACGCTTGCCATGGCTGCTACAGCCAGTAGTTTGAAGTGGGAGGTCATGATGAAGTCGTATCGAATCTGTTTGGTGAAAATAAGAGACCAGTGTAGTGGTAGGTGATTTCAAGAACGACTGGCGTCTTGGTTTGAAAAGAGAGTGAGCGGCTCTGTTTTTGTCCGGCAATTTTACAGAGGCGTGGAAGTTATGGTAAACGATCGTGGTGCCCTGCTAAGCAGAGTGTTTGGGAGGGGGATGTCGAAGATATGAGATGCAATATCCCGAGACTGCGTTTGCTATATGTGTGAGCCTGACAGTGGTGCTTGTCGGTGAATTGGGAATGCAAATGGCTTCGGTGAAAGTCCCTCCGGTGGATAACAGCTGCCAGTAAAGGAGCGAAAATAGAAGGAGAAATGAAATGGAGAAGTCGTCTTCCAAAGATGTTGAAGAAGCGACGATCTCTGGAATTCAGGGAAAGAAAATGGTGATTGAGATTCCTCCACCATCTGTGGCTCTCCTGTTGATATTAACAAGGAGGACAGACCCACAATTCCGCTCATTCCCTGGTGATCCCTGGTGGTGTTCCCCTGGTGCTCGGGAAGGCCAAGTCAAGTGGACGAGAATCCCTGGCAGCCCTGGCCTGGCAGTGCAGTGAGCGGGGGAAAGGGGAGGGGAGGGACATTCACATCCATGCTGTTGCAGCATCTCCAATTTTCCGCGCGGCCCTGTGAAGGACAATACAAGTGTACCTACTGAAGAGTGGCTGCGGTGCAAGTACGGAGTAGAGGTTACTATACTGCCAGTTTGCAGGAAATGTTTTGGTAGGCTCGTCACTGGCTGATACATAGGCCCATTTGGTGCCTCTTCTGAGTGAGTCCTCCCTGGTCCCTTGCAGATGAAGAAGTACTCCGCAGGGACAGTAGAGACAGGAGAATAGGGTCTTAGCCGAGGAGGTGGTGTATCGGCTTGCTGTGGGAGGAGTTTGTTGCACTGCTGAGATTCTTGCAGTGGAGGTTCCGGCCATGGGATGCTAGACTTCAGCCTGTCAAATGGGACTCAAATCTGTGACAATTAAACACCTCTGTAATCAAAAGCTCGTGGGCTTGGCTGACATATCCCCTTGTGTATTCTAAGAACAGCTCGGTAGGTATTCCTACCCACTAAACAAACATATTACTGTGCCCCCTTTCGGAAAAACATAGGAGTACGACACCACGACAACGACGGCGGCCGACCCGAAGGCACCGTGGCGGAAAGGGGGGTACTCGTCGAGGTCAGGGGTATCAGTCATTTGGTGGCTCAGTCAGTTCAACGGTGTCGTTTGAAACGATGATGGCTTCCGTGGGGGCTTGTCGGCTTCTCTTCTTCATCATCCTTCTCGCAGGAAATGGTCTGTTGAAGAAGATTCCTTCGAGCAGAGTCGCACGGTAGTTCGCTTGTGTTGGTGGGAAGAAGTCTAAAATCTAATTACGCATGGAAAACAAGGGAACAAGGGAAGCAAAGGCTGGGCAGGCATTGGCTTTACCTCGCTCGTCTGATAGTTGTAACTCAAAACCACAACAGCACAACAGCTTACGAGTCTACGAGCCTGCGTAACGTCGCCGTCGTCAACGCCGTCCACACGCGAACATTTGGTTGATTCTGATTCTGATTCTGATTCTGATTCAATCATTCATTCTTGATATCAGCCCGATACCAGTAGAGCGCCGTACAGCACCATACCAAAACATTTCAACCCAGGTTTCTCTACCAATGATCCGCCCGACGATGGTCACTTGTCAGGATGGGATGGTCCGTCACAGATCATCTCCTGGTCCCCTGAATCTCCAGCCCCCAATCGGCAAATCCTGCCTCTATCTGCAGGAACAAGGTTGCAGGAAGCCCTCAACCAATCCTTGGGAGAGTTGAAACACCACCATTTCTTACGCCATCAAAAAACAGACTTGCGACGCCACCAGCTTCAAACTACTTCTCTTATCTGGGTCCTTTATCTTGATCATTTTCTCCTCTGCATCTCACGCGACATCCTTTGAACTTCTGTTGTTCGATGGGGAGTGACGACATATCCCTCATACCCACCGACTCAGAGGGTGACTCTGCCAACACATTTTAATGAGATGAGCACCTCACGTCCACCCGAAAACCAACGACACGAATAAGTCGAAACATGTTTGGTTCGGGGGATCGGTAATCTCCAGGTGCACCTCACCACGACGGCCATCATCGAGGAAGGCCGAATATAACTTTTGAGTTCGATTTCCTCCGTCAATCACACGGTTCACGGGCTTCTGGAATCAAGCCGCGGACACCAAGAACCTCTCCTCTCTCAGACCATCTGACGTCTCTGGGTTTAAGAGCTCATCTCGGAGTCATTTCCATGAACCTGATATCATTTTCTAAAGATAATCGTGAAGCATACATGTGGATCCCATCTCACATCAACGGGGTGAACACCGGAGGGTGTTTACTCCCTTACCTACCAATGAAACCGCCTCCGTTCAAAAACTTCTCCACGGCCTAAAACATTTCTTTTTCTCCGCCTAAAGTTCGAAACTCAGGCAAGTTGAGTCCATTCCATACCACTAAATTGTCTTCATCCGGTATCCCGCATTCATCACAACAAGTGATATAAACCTACTCAACTAAGCCTCCCTCTGCATCTCACAATTTAAACATGGGGAAAAACCAAAGTGCCTGTGCCTGTCCATGTCGTGTGATGAATGGATCCAAGATTTCAAAATGAAATTTAATTTGTTCCCCCAGTGGTGGAGCACAAAACACTCTACTTGAATCGCTTGCCAATTCCCTTGTACGCACACCTTGTACACCGGAAACAGATATCAACATTGGAACAACAATCCTCTTTTTACAAACTTCAATACGACCATGGACTGGTTTGAGTTAGATTCCAGGATTCCACGTTAAAGTTTCCGAATTTCCAAGTTCATTACTATCAAAAACAGGGTGGTATCAAGACGCCAATGCCCATACAAAAAACCACAATTCCCACCCCAACCCCAGAATCGTTCAAAAAGCTCGAAGAGAGCCTCCACGGGCTTCTTCCTTCTCGATACGATTTTCCATATCTAATCGGTATATTATAATCAACATCTACCACTCCTCCCGTTTAATGCATCGCGCCGACAAATGTTTTTTACACGCTAAGCACAAAAGTATGCACATCATACACAAAAGCCACGTAAGGAAACCGATTGGGCTCATGCACGACCACAAGAAATCTTCATCCTTATCGCCGAGTGAGGCTCAAAATATACCTTGCGACAATGGCTGTCTCAACACCGCAAAGGGCAAAGCCGCCCTCGCCGGCGATCAGACACGGGCAAGCCGAATAACGAATAGACGGCATATCAGGCCGCGGGGTGACGCGATAAAAGGTGTTCCATGCCCACGGTGTGTTGCTACAGTGGATGCGTATGAGATCTCCCTCGAATACGCAACCCCCAAGGAGAATATTTTAGACGACAAGGCGCGTACAAAAACAGTTCTTGTTGCCAAACCTCCATAGCCAAGGTGGATCAAAGACACAGTTCATCCTCGCTTTCAGCCTCTAATGGTGTTCTCCTCCCTATAACGGGCTTCCTTCGAGTCGATGTTCGAACTCGTTTGGAACGACGATCGCTGTTGCTCCGACTGCTGCCTGTGGCATCGTAGCTGCTCGTGGACACCACTGGTTGCGATGATGATGCAGATAGAATGCTTAATTCATCATCGCTGTCATCCAAACTCTGCCATGTTTGACTAGAACGAAGCGCCCGGCCTTCAAGTTTCGGCGCCCTGTCAGAACATTGGCGTCCACTTTGGGATTTTGTTCTATGTCGCGATGTTGAGGCTGAAAAGGACGTACTAGGGCCACAGACTTCATTCAGTTGTTGCGCATTTTGGCAACTTCTCAATTTTCTCCTCTTGGAAGGCGCTTCGTCCTTGGATACGGGGCTCTCATAAATTGACGAGCTACTCGAGCATATCGAAACCTCTGAGAAGGTTCCCTCATCTTCAGGAGTAGAAGTTGTTGAGTTAGAGTCATCAATATCGCTCATTTCCTCGTCGTCAGAATCTGCAACTTTCGTTGGTCCAGCGTCAACATTAACTTCAACCGAAATTGACCAATTGGAAAAAGACGAAGGCGTCTCAACTGGCGTACTATTAGAGGAACATGGCTCCCTCTTCCTTCGACCTAGCCGACTTGTGTATGGGGATACAGTTTTCACCATTGAACATTTGCTAAACGTCGTGGTCTTTCTGAAATTGCTGATAGGAGTTGCCGTGATCCATTCGCCAATGCCTTCTTCCCAGCGAAAGCCCTGTCTTGCGTTTGAGGTTTCAGAAAACGTAGGCTGATGTTGTGGATGAATATTTCGTAGGCTGAATTTCCTTTCTAGACTTGACGCATATTTGATGTGATTTAGTTCAGGGGTTTGATTTGCAAAAGCCATCGCACTATCAACAATCAGCCTTTGGAAGGTATCACCATCTTCCACGTCTTCAATGGCCTTCTCTAGTGTTTGGTGTAGGATTTCCAGATGCTCAAACCCTGAATTCGCAGACCCACGGCCACAGCAACGTGCCACAGAGCATATGAATGTAACCACGTCACCATACTCCTCAGAATTGTCATCGGAGCCAATGAGACATTCGCGTAGTTGGCCAAGTAGAGGCTGAACCAAAGATAAGTCTTTGTCAATGTTTCCAAAAACTTCAGCAAAAATATTTGCGACAAGCAACAGACCAGATTGGCCTTCTGAAGGATATGAAGCTTCGAACTGCACCAGAGACCCCCGAAGGAGTGTTACGAGACTTCCGCACTCAGTGGCAGATCCCCAGTTCTTGGTTTCCATACTGAGGATCAGAATGGACAAAACTGTTGTGAGCAAGCTTGAAAATGTTGATTCCATAGCCTCGAGAATGGGTTCCGTCAAGCCTTTCCCCAAGTATTCTGACCCCGCTATCAAAGGCAAAGAAATATCAAGAAAAGCCAAAACACCAGGGTCCATTGGTCCTGGCGAAATTCTTTGAACCACTCCTGTCCATAAAGTTCGGAAATCCCGTGTAGCTAACCAGCCAAGTGGCAATTGACCACTTGAAAGCAAATTTGCAAGCTGTTCATATTGGAATGTATGACGACCGGCTTCCTCAGCAAATTTTCTCAGCAACAAAAGTGACCGTGGTATCTGATCGTAAAGTGTTTTGGGTGCCTGAAAAGGACCAGATGCGAGGAGGGAAGATAATAAACGTTCAGCTTCTTCGGTAGCGGAATTTTGAAGGCAGAGTGTTATCAAAACGCTGCAAAATTGAACATCAAGAAGTCCACCGCGGATTGCATCCGTGAGAACCTTGATGCCATGCGATCGGACCACAACTCTCAAATGCTTCCACCCATGACCCGATGTTCCAAAATATTCCAAGTCGTCGTAGATCTCTGTTGCTATATCTCGGGTATCGATTGCGGATTTTGTCCCACTCTCCTCCAAATAGGCAATTGATGAAGCCTCCTCTTGCTCAATGTAGTCTGGAACAGCTCGAAGGCACATTGAGAACATAGATCTTGCGCCCTTTTGAATTGCCTTAGGTTGTTCATTTGTAGATCGTAGAAGAGTCTCAAGACCACTATGCAGGCCCTCGTAAATGGCATAGCGGGAGGCAGTGGTCGATTGTCGTAGGCTCCGCAGTGACCCAGAAAGTTGAAGACTCGATTCTCCTTGACTTGTGAGGCGACCATTACTTCCCATTTGCTGCCCTTCCACTCCATAGTTGGCGATCAAAGAATTCTCCTCCACTGGTAATTCCCCCCTTGCTCGAGCCAATATAGGACTTGGAACCACTATTTCCCCAGGTACCAGTGCCTTCCTCCTATTTGTAGTTGATCCTGGCCGTGGTGTATTTGGCATAAACCGACTACCTGTATTTCTCCCTCCTCTATTTGAATATGTCCGCTTGAGTTTATTCTTTTTCGCTCCTGTTTTGGTCCAATCCATATCATCGTTCGGGTATGTTGAGCGCCGCCGGGTTGATTTTGTAGCTTTGACCCCGCTCTGGTGTGAAACTTGATTAGTTCCGGCAGAATTCGAAATCAAAGAGAGTTCCTTTTTGAGAATGGCGACTCGTGAAGTCAAAGCCCGTAGCAAACGATGGCATCTTGCGGTTGTCCATTCCTGCGCCTGCTCGCCCCCAATATGTTGTTTTGTAGTTATATCACGCTCTCTTCGTCGAACGGGTGTAAAGCCATGCAATTGAATGCCAGTATTGTAGATATTGGATTCCATGTTGGATAACCTATCACTACTTAGTTATTGTCATGGCAAGACTAGACCGGAACATACCTCTTTTGTTGACAATTATTTTCCTACGCCCATAAGCAAAGTAATGAAGCAAAAAGCAAGGTGTGAAGTGTTTAGTCTTGCGACCCAAGAAATGCAATAGCGCAATTGAATATGCAAACGCCCAAAAGTTGTAGTGGAAACTTTATGTTGTATTTGTTGATGTTTTTGTTTAGTTTTGGTTGTCCAGGCATGGGGAAACCTAAGCGTAAAACGGCTGAAAAGCGGCAGTAAACAAATGGATACTTGAGTTCCAGCCTCACCTAGTTATTTGACTCTGTAGAATACTTGAAGGGATTAGAAGAGAATCTGGAATGGTCGATATGTTGAAAGACTTTATTAAATCAAATCTATAAGGAATACTTAATTATGCTGGGATAGCTAAAGCATGAGGTTTTCACGGCCGCTTTTACAAGGCATCACGAGGCTACGATGCCAAGCTTACCCCCTGCTCCGGGATAGATCGGGAAGCCGAACTTTCTTCTGGATTTTTTCTGGAGCTCTGCCATGATCCCTACAAGAGGCCATCTTTGCGCGCTCTCTCCCAAAAACAACTTCAAACCCCCTTTCTTTCATTGTAATTCTACGACCCTCCTCCTATCAGAAAACTACCTGTTTCTATTTCATTCCATAATTTGTGTCTACTTATCCTCTCAGTTGACTGTGGTTTGAATTTTCTCCTCTGTATTATCTACACTTTTTCACTGTCAACATGGCCGACACAACGGAATTCTCCCCTGGTACGTTAATCACTCCTGCCAGCTAGGCATGTGGTGTAAATCTTCTAGGAAATACCTGCTAACCCTATTTCTGCCATAGATACCATGCCCAATGGATCAGAAATCGTTCAGAAGGTAGCTGAGGGCGAGGCACCTACCAATGGTGAAGAAGCAGAAGCGGCTGATGGGGGGGATCAGAATAGTGAAAGTAAGTAGACTCCATGGGCTCTATGTCATCAAATCCATTTGCGTAAGGGGTTTCACGCTAACGTTTTTCTCAAGCCATCTTCAAATTAACGGTCAACCTTCCATATGACCCGAAGGAAATTCAGATCATGGTATTACAGCGCACCGGAATTCAAATGGAAATATATCTAACTAGCATAGGTATCCAACCAAGAATCGATCCATGACGTACGCCAATCAGTGATCGAACTCCCCGGTACCTTTCAATACTCCTGCTTCCATCTCGAACACGAAGGGAAAAGAGTCAACGACTTTTTGCAAATATCAGAAGTCAGCGGCCTGACGGAGAAGCCACAACTCACTTTAGTCCAAGATCCGTATACCGAGAAGGAGGCTAGACTACACGTTGTTAGAATCAGAGAGATCATTGGAGCCGCAGGCGACCGAACTGACACTCTTACTGGTATCACATCGGGCTCCTCGCTGTTTGATTCTGTCAACACAGGTGCTCAAGCATCCAGCGCAGCTGCTGCACCAGAGGATTCTGGGGTTGCAGGATACGACTTCTCGGCACTGGGATCGATAAACACCCTGGTCCCTAAAGATCAGGAGGCACCTCCGAAAACCGTGAAGTCAATTTCAGTATCACCTTGGAACCCTCCTCCATACCATCTCCGACAAAAGGGTCATCTCATTTACCTTTTGCTTACAACTATTGAGGGCGAGCAAATTTCCATCACTTCTCACGTCTCTGGATTTTATGTGAACAAGTCTTCAAATGGCAAATTTGACCCATTTCCTCGAGCGGCCCCTAAAGCAGCTTCAGCCCATTCGCTATTGACATTGATTAGCGAGCTATCCCCGTCATTTGAGACTTCGTTCAAATCTCTGCTCGACGTTTCCAACACCCGCGAGCCTCTAGCTACCTTCCAAATCACAAATGCCACACCTGCGAGTCCATGGATTGTGCCCAGCACCACTTCACCACTTGTGGCTCACCAATCCGATATTACCCGTACTCAGGAGAGTTTCCTTATATCTGGAATCGAAAACACAGATACATTGCGTGATTGGAACGAAGAGTTTCAGTCAACCAGAGAATTGCCAAAGGAGAATGTGCACGATCGTGTTTTCCGCGAGCGTTTAACCTCCAAGCTTTTTGCTGATTATAATGATACCGCTGCAAGAGGTGCTATGTTGGTTGCCCGAGGCGAGGTTGCACCACTGAACCCCACAGAAGATAGAGACGCTCAAATTTTCGTGTACAACAATGTGTTCTTTTCATTTGGCGCCGATGGAGTTGGTACCTTTGCCTCTGAAGGTGGGGATGAGGCTGCACGGGTTGCTACTGGCAAAGATGTCATGGGTGTTCGCATGGTTAATCAATTGGATATTGATGGTTTGTTTACCCCTGGCACTGTCGTGATCGATTATCTCGGAAAGCGTCTTGTTGGTCAAAGTATTGTTCCTGGAATCTTCAAGCAACGTGACCCAGGAGAGAACCAAATCGACTATGGTGCGGTTGACGGAAAGGATGTTGTTGCAGACAATGAGCAATTCGCTGCTCCCTTTGAAAAATTATCTCAGGCTTTGAAAGTCAAGAAGCATGCTGTTTGGGACAAGGATGGAAAGCGCCACGAACTCGAGGGTAGCGTGGAAACCAAAGGACTTCTCGGAACCGACGGCAGAAAATATGTACTGGACTTGTACAGAATCACTCCACTCGACATATCGTGGATGGAGGAGTTCGGAACTGCAATTTCCAGCTCCGAGTCCACCGAGGTTGCAAGCGAGAGCGCATATCCTCATAGAATGACTGTATTGAGACCCGAGCTCATCGAAAACTACTGGAAGATTAAGATGCGCGAGTGGGTGAACGCCGAGTTGGCCTCGAGAAGACAAAAGGATGGCTCGGATGAAGTCAAGAAGGTGAAGGACACGCCGGCTGAGGAGTCCACAACTGAATCCG
The DNA here is from genome assembly GCA_001399465.1 of Hymenoscyphus scutula. NCBI lineage: Eukaryota > Fungi > Ascomycota > Leotiomycetes > Helotiales > Helotiaceae > Hymenoscyphus > Hymenoscyphus scutula. The sequence continues at coordinate 77,064 of LKTO01000178.1, forward strand.
AGGAACTCACCACTGAGACCAAGGAGGGAGAAGAGTCAGCCGTCGACGCTAAAGCCGACGACAAGGAGAGAATCGATGTTGGTGATTTCAAGTTCTCCTTGAACCCCGATGCCTTCAGTGGTCAAGTTCCTCAAACGGACGCTGAAAAGGCAGAGATGGAACAGGATGAGGAAGACGTCAGACTTGCATGCAAGTTCCTTCGTGACGCTGTTCTTCCCGAACTTATCAACGATCTTAGAGAAGGCGACGTTGGATATCCTATGGACGGACAATCTTTCACTCGACTATTACACAAGCGGGGTATCAACGTTCGGTACCTTGGCAAAATCGCTGAGCTCGCGGAAGGCAAGAAACTCGAGTCTGTCCGCAATCTGGCGGTCCAAGAAATGGTCTCTCGAGCATTCAAGCACGTAGCTGGCAAATATCTTAGATACTTGCCGATCCCATTGACTGGCTCATGCATCGCCCATTTGCTCAACTGTCTTCTCGGAACAGGCCTCAACGATAAGCCAAAGGCCGACCTTGACTCAAGCCTCGTTTCATTGTACAAAGAAGCGGACTTGTCATTCAAGAATGTTACCCCGGAGAGTTTGAAGCAAGAGATTGAGAGTCAAATTCTTCGCCGTTACCAATATACGCTTGACACCACATGGGCTTCCAGCATCAAGCACCTTCAACTTCTCCGAGAGGTTTCCTTGAAACTTGGCTTACAACTCGAGGGCAAGGACTATCGTTTCTCCAGCGAGCAGAAGGCCGTTGAGCAATCTGCGCCACCAGCTACAAATGGTTCGTTGATGCCAAAAGAGAATGGCGTTAATGGACACAGTACTAGCAGCAAGAAGAAGAAGAAGCGTGACGCATCTCCAGCAGCCCCTCCAGCTGCGATTGTTCCACACACATTCTTCCCCGATGACATTCTCAATGTGGTTCCAATCATCAAAGAGGCATCTCCGAGAAGTTCTTTGGCTGAAGAGGCTCTTGAAGCCGGTCGCATCTCGATCCTCCAAGGTCAGAAGAAGCTTGGTCAAGAACTGTTACTTGAGTCTTTGTCTCTACATGAACAGATCTACGGCATTATCCACCCCGAGGTTGCCCGGGTTTACAATACTTTGTCGATGTTGTACTATCAACTTGACGAAAAGGAGGCAGCTGTTGAACTTGCTCGCAAGGCTGTGATTGTTTCCGAGAGAACTCTTGGTGTTGACAATGCCGAGACTCTTCTAAGTTATCTCAATCTTGGATTATTTTGCCACGGGCTCGGAGACTCCAAGCTCGCCCTCAGCTACGTCAAGCACGCTTTGGAACTGTGGAAGGTCATTTATGGTCCAAACCACCCAGACTCCATCACGACCCTTAACAATGCTGCTGTCATGCTTCAACACTTGAAGGATTACCACCAATCCCGACTTTGGTTCGAGGCCTCGCTCAACGTCTGTGAGGACATTTATGGCAAAACCTCCGTCAACGCAGCCACGCTCCTATTCCAACTTGCTCAAGCTCTTGCACTCGATCAAGAACCAAAGGGAGCTGTCAACCGTATGCGCGAATCCTACAACATCTTTAAGAGTGAACTTGGTGCCGAGGACAAAAACACCAAGGAGGCTGAGAGCTGGCTCGAGCAATTGACCCAGAATGCCGTCTCCATCGCCAAGCATGCAAAGGACGTTCAATCCCGTCGTATCCGCGTCGGCATGAGACCAACCATTGGACAGACTCGTCCTCAACCACAAGTTGGACAAACCCCAGCAGCAGCATCAGGTCGCGAGCCAACTCGACGTCTTGATTCCCGGACCATTGATGAGCTTGTCCGCTTTATCGAGGGCACCGACCAGCAAGCTAAGGCCAAGAAGCGACAGGGCAAAACCAACCCCAAGCGACGCGGTGGCTCTACTGTCGCGGCTTAGACGGCTCCCCTCCTCAATCTTGATCATTGTATAATATATTTGGGCACATGTGGGTTAGGTGTGCGGTGGTTGTGGCAAATCGACGATTACACGAAGGCGGGCAGCATTTTCACGGCGTACAAAAAGCAACTCACCCCTCTGGCTTGATGACCCTGGGTAGAATTATAGTGCACATCTTTGCGCTGGATATCTGTCTCGGTGTACTCGACATCTTCTCCCCTGTTGTACTTTTTTGGTTCTCAGTCATTGCATTTGCCGGTGTTCTATAGGGTTTAATTTTGTTGTTAAGTACCGATGTTTATCAAAAAAACCCCTTCTCCTCTTTTCTTCTTGTTACTAGTAAGGGCAGCGTGGTTGATAGGTTTTTGCAAGCTACAGTGGCTGTATATTTTGCATAAAATTGACCTCTTTGTAACATAGAAAACGGGTGGTGGCGAGATAAAAGTCGCCGGGGCTTGTAACATAATGAAGACAATCTTCCCTCATGCAAATTAAAATGCAGATGATGTGCAATTCTACAACTACTGTTGTTTTCCCTAACGTTCTTAGCTCTACATAATTGAAAATCGACCCTCTTAGAGATAGCATAGGGGAAACAGGAAATTTGATAGAAGTGAGGGGTGGGGATAGCACCTTAACTAATAAATACCTTTTCATAACTTACAGCTAGCTTGCTCATTAGTTAATCCACGGCACACTGGTGAGTAACTTGTTGTTTACTTGAAAGGTACCGATTGGCAACTTGCTCATTACAAATAACTTGGATACTGTATATTAACACGACTCAATCCGCTGTGCTGTCCGAAACACACATCGCGAACAATACAATTGGTACTATATACCCCTGAAATATGACCCCCTCCTCCCCTCCCCCTCTCTTTTTTGTTTGGTCACTTCGTTGCATGGCTCCTAGATTCTTTATTGTATAGAGATGTACTTGGAGTATGTCTATTGTATTAATAAATATGAAGTTAATGAATGCGAGAGCTTGTAGCTTAGAAGCGGGACGTCAGGGCTCATGGTAGATACTATAAAAGGTAACAAAAGAAAAGGCTTGGCCTGGTACAGTCGGTCTACACTGCTAATCGACACTCGGACATAAAACGCGAACTTTTCTTTACGCGACTTCCTACCTTCCTACAACAACACTAAAAAATGCTACCCATACGTACTCCTATGGGAGCTATTTCTGGGAATCATGTTCCTAAGAAGCAACTCACGCCTTACGAAAGAGGGAAAATAGTAGGGATGGCGATAGGGGGGTTAACAGATACTGACATTGTAACGCGTATGAATTGCCCCTGTACCATCGTTATTAGTACTATCTCCTAAGACTTATAACGTAACGACGGCGCTAATCTAGATAAAGGGAATAGGAGGAAGTCATATATATTTACCGACGAACGACATATCCTACGCTATGTACGCTAGAACCTAAAGAGCACCTACGAAGAAGTGAAGGAGGACTGCGCGCTAGATTGTTCTACTACTACCATCAAGCGTATTCTTAAAGAGCATAGAATCGAGAACTAGCGCGCGCTGCTGCCCCTTACTCATAGAAACGAATACGGCTAAAAGACTTGCTTGGTGCCTAAGGAATAGGAACAGAAACGTGGAGGAATAGGGTATACATATGTGGAGCGATGAGTGTTCAGTAGAGCAGGGGAAGGGCAAAAGAGACGAGTAGGTATTCCGTTCTTTACAGGATAACAAACAGGCAAGAGACATAGTACAAACCTACAATTGTAAGAAGAACATAAAGGTTATAGTCTAGGGATACTTTTGGGACCTTAGGAGGACGAATCTATATATTATAGATAGAGATTTTAAGTTAGTAAAGCATAGATAAGCATTTCCCAACCTTAAAATCCTAAAGTAAAAAACGAATAAAAATACTTCCTCAGCAACGTCACAAGTCGAGAATCCCCCCCCCCCCCAAAACCTCACAGAAGCCATTTCACACGAAGAAAAGAAACACGTCAAAAAAAGCTATAATTTTCCTCATCTTCAACCCTATCAACAACCCAAAAAAAAACCCAAACAGAAGTAATTTCTTTCGTCCCATCCTCCCAATCAGGAGGAGAAAGCAGTAATAACGACAGTTATATGCACACACCCTATACTTCTTGGTTTCCCATTCACAATCCATCCACAATCCGTCCACAGTCCATCCACAATCCTGAGTCACTCTTAAAAAAATTCCCTTACCAAGAAAAAAAGAAGAAAAGAATTCAATGCAAGCCATGCAAGTTTCACAAACCCCCCAAGTCACACCCCATGTACTACCACTTTGTGCACCCCATCCCAGTGGGGAAAAAAGAAATTTGGTCCAAAAAGATACAAAGTCATCTCTGGTATCCCCTCCACTATCACGAATAGAAAAAAAGATCCTTAAAACACAGAGCCAACCCCCCCCCCCCTTTGTAAAACAATATGCTCCGGAAACTCCGTGATGAATTCGTAGGACTCGTCATAGGGCGGACACAAAGAGACGTGGTAGAAAGATGAGCAAGTCGCCGCCGAAGTTAGAACACCGACCCCCAGGTTATGAACCCCCATTTCCTTGTAACGCCGTTGTTAAAACAACTTCCCCAAAAATTTTCACAGAAAACTAATCCGGACTGGAAATTGGTGGTGTGCCGGTCCGGTTGAGAAATGGATTTTATGTACTTTTATGAAAACATGCTCCTTCCTCGTGACATGCTCATGTGGACACTCTCGTATTTGTTGAAATGATATACACCTTGTCGGTTCGACGAAAGTGATACACCGGTATTATGAATTTCCGCCTCGACGTCGCCGACCTCTGCTGGGTCCTTCTGGGCGTAGAGAGAGGACATCTCGAAGCTGTGCGTCGTCTTTATCTTTGTCCACATGGTGAACCCGTACATGTCTGTTTATGGTTAGATATTGGATGGCAAGATATGGTAAGGAAAAACACACCTTTGCAAATTATCCGGCCTTGGATATTTATGTTCCCTATCAGGGCAAAAAGGACAGACATAGCCAGGTGAGTCGTGTACGAGACCATGCCGAATCATTTCATTTTTCCTCTTGAACCCTTTGCCACCCTCACTTCTGGGACAACCCTTCACGCTGCAGTAATGAGGCCGATTCGAGGAATGGACATTTGCGTGTGAATTCAGCAAGTACTGAATTTCCGTCAGTTTAGAACAAATGCCAAAACAAAAAATCCTCACCTGAGTTTGAAAAGGCTGAGCATTGCAACCAGGATAAGTACATTGGAACCCTCCAATCTGTGGATTGGTGATGCCATCGATACTCATGCGGTCAATCGCAGGAGTTGCCCCTGAAGCATCCGTACTTGGGGTCTCTGTATTACTGCTGCTATAGTCTCCCGCGCTCGAGTAATGAATTCCATCCGATTGTGTTTGGGAAGTTCGCCGATGACTGTTGTATGGATAAAAAGCAGCCCGACCAGGTGATGGCAACTCTCGTCGATACTCATTTGGAGATTTTGGCGGGGAACCATGACTTGACACAGCAGAAAATAGCGGCGGTTGACGGCTAGGTGGGGATTGAGCGAAGGTTGGTTCCACTGGTGTTAGTGATTCGTGGGCAATACTTTTGAGAGAGTCGGAGAGTGAAGGAAGTGTAGGCTTCACCATACCCCCATTCCCATTTGCAAGAACTGAACTTGGTGAATGATGTCGAATGGGTGGTAGCTCTTCTGTAACTGACGATCTTCTATCCAATGCAATCACACCTTCGGGTGAACCTCGAGAATTTGGATTGGCTAACAATATCGAAGGTATGGTCGGTCTCCTTTCTTCTGGTCTGGCCCTTTCTATTGATCCCTTCTCTACTGGCGGTATCTCCGTGGGCGACTTTTCGCTCTTGCGCTCCCCTGGGTTTTGCGGCAGCGATATTGACACCATCATTTCGCAAGCTTTTGCCGCCACCAACGCCAGGTCGCTACTCTCCTCCTCGCCCTTTTCCGAAGCGTCCTTTTCCGATTCCGTCTGCCTTTCTACTGTATCCTCCTCTGATCTGTCGTCCTCCATGTATATATCCACCGCGGTCCCGCCATTCTTGGTTGGCTCCTCTGGCTCATTCTCCATCTCGTTCCCTGCGGCCAACACTTCCGCTCCCGCCTGGCGCGCAATGTCAATGTTATTTCCATTGCCCATCATGCTCACCAGCCCAGCATCGCTTTGACTCGCCGTCGCTCGAAATGACTTGGAACCTTTGCGACCGGGCGATCCGGACGAGGAAACCGGACTGACAACTGGGGGGAGGGGGACCATGTATGACGGGGTCGAGGAGGGTTGTAAGTCGACTTGGACGGCGTTCATCTGGGGACTGTTGCTGCAACCAACATCATCCGGATCGTAATAATCGGCGGCGAGTGGAACGGGAGCGTGGTGCTTCTCGACAGTAGTCATAGTTGGGTCAAAGGGCCATCGGGGTTACCAAATGACAAATGGCACGACTAGGAAGCAGAGACGGATAATCGCATATCAGCCAACGGTACCATGCGACAACAGTGCCGTATCGAGGAAAACAATCTGGCCAACTTTCTTTGCCGTACGCCGGGAGCAGCGGTGGTAAGAGGGGAGACAGGTTACTTGCTTTCGCAGTTGCTGTGCGGTGCGTGATGTGCGCTGCGCTTGCGCGGGACTTGGTGAGGACCAGACGAGAAAAGGCGGGGATTTGGCAAGGTTTGACCAGGTAGTTTGGGGGGGTTCTTTTCTTGTCTGGGGGGGGGGGGGGGTTGTTCAAGAGAGGCTGAGCAGAAGGTGGTCGTCCAGGGTAGGTCGGTAACCATGCGTCTCTGCGGCCAGTAGTTGGAACTAAGCCGGATCGTCGAGTCTGTGAGGGTAGTTGCCGGGGGACAGTTGGTGGGGAGAGAGGAGAGTTCGTAGGAGAATAGAGAGGCAAAGGCAAAACTATTCTGAGCTTCTGAGCCTCTTGGACGAAACACGGAAAGGCGTGAAACTGTGAAGACCGGATGGGAATTGCCAGGTGGCAGTTGCAGATGTAATCAGGAAGCAGGAGAGAGAAAGAGTGCCGTGCAGTAGAGTGCAGTTCCAGAAGTTGACGAGTTGAGGCTAAGAAGAGACAAGACACGGCATAAAGTGAGGCTCGTCGTAGTTAGCGTGAGGTGCAGCGCTGCGGCGGTCGGTGACGAGTGGGGATTGCGACTGACTGCTGTCAACACCTCCACCTAGGAGGTAAGGGAGGGAGGGAAGAAAGTATGTAAGTGGGTACGAGCACGACGCTCGACTCCTCTATCAGATAATCAATGATGCAGTGAGCACCCGAAGTATCAGTTTTGGTACCACTTTTCCCTGGTTGCGATGATGGTGCTGAAAGGGGAAATTTTTGATATCGATTTCTCACTGGCTAGACCAAGCGCGATGGCGGCACGGGCTTGGTGAGGAAGAAGCTGGAAGCTGCGGTGGAAGAGGGAATAGGGAGGAGGGAGGCAAGAGAAACTGGACTGAGGGAGATGGAGACGGAGACGGAGACGGAGAAGGAGAATTGGCAGAGGATGTGAGGAACCCAAGTTGCGACTGCAGGTGGTAGAGAGGGAATAGGAGGGACAGGAAGGAGGGATGAGGGCGAGGGCGAGGGCGGTTTCGGTTTCAATGCGAGATTATCTCCAATTCTCCTTCTCCTTCTCCTTCTCATTCCATCTCATTCTCATACCCAAGAGAGTGGAGGGCGACCCTTTTCAGCTATCGCCGCCAACTACAGCTGCTCTGCCTACGCTACCTCCTATACGCTGAAATGAAGCCATGCCTCCAGCCCAGCAGCCATCATCCCAACTTTCTCCTCGTCTACTCTTCTACTTACCAGAGTACGGGTGTAGGTTGAGTATGGCAGGTAGAGTACCATCAAAGGTGACAACACACCAAAATCCAGCACAACGAAGCACACCTTTGTAAATAAATACTGTAAAATGCTAATCATCCTCCTGCACGAATGCATGGCTCATGATACCACCTAACAATATGTGAGTGGTCGAGGGCTGAGGATGCGGCGACGACTGGGCCGAGAACTCGAGCAACACCAGCGACACCAGCAACACCACCTCATCTTTGCCAAGGCCGGGCCGGGTCAGTCGTGGGGAAAGCTCGAGGCCCGGACCCCTGATGACCTCAACTTAAGCTCCAGATCAAACGTGGAGTCGCCCCCAATTGTGAAAGAATCAAAACACCAACGACCCTCCATCCGAGCCTCTGATTGTGTATCAATATTTCCTAAAGCGGATTACCCCACATCATCAGGTACAATTGCAATATATATACATATATATACATCTTGTGTCTCTCTGGCCCAGAAATTGGTCGCAGCTGCTCCTTCTTGCTGTCCATGGTCCAAGTCAGACGGCAGCGGCAAAGCTTGGAATCACATATCCGGTCTGACTGGATCAGCTCCGCAGACTACGGTACACGCACTGGTTGATTCATTGATTCATCGATTCAACACTTCCATTCTTCCTGTTCAACATTTTGCTGGAAAGATTTCCTTTGGGCAGCGTCGTATGAAGACCACTTTGCTCCATAGTGGTGCGGCTATTTCCCTCGAGCTGCAAGGAGACTGCTTTTCTGATTGGATGGATGGTCTTTCAAATACCCACCGCCAACTGCATATCGCTACATCTAACTGCATCTAACTGCATCCAACTGCATCACCAACGACGACTAACCCTCTCGCACAGTTACACTGCAGATGGCACCACGCCCGATACTTCCTCACTCGGCCATCTCTTCGCCTAAACCGAGGTATTTGGTACGTACCATCTCCAGTACCACTTCTGACGCTATATCTAGGGAGAGAGGTCGCTAGAGTGGAAGTGGAAGGAGAAAAGGGGGAGGCTGCCATCTCTCACTCTTGGAAATCTCACCGTCTCTGCCATGAGTTCGGACGGCAATTATGAAGGCAACCTCTCCCCAACCTCCTCCCAACTGGTTTGGCGGGTATTTCACTCCGCTCTAACTGGGTCTAGGGATAATATGATCCGATGTCCAATGCCAGAGAATCAATTAATGTGGTACTACGACGTCCTGCTGCTTCCTCCTCCGTCTTCTCCCCTCCTCTCCTCGCCTGCGAGGCATGGCATGCTGCCCTGTCAGCATTTTGGAAAACAGGTCGCTTTTCTGCCTCTCTGCCTCGCTGCCTCGCTGCCTCGCTGCCTCGCTCACTCTGCAGCTCGAGAAACAGGGGAGAGCGAGCAGTGCAGCAAAATTGAGCACCCAGAGTTTCGCCGCACTACATCGGACTGTGGTAAGCAGCCTCCACGAGCACCACCCACGATTGTCGACAGCCTCACCCTCGAGGTCCCCTCCCTCTTCGCCTTCTTTTTTCCCTACCTTTTGGCCCCCCCTTTTGCGAACCACTTTCTCCCCCTCCCCCTCCCCCTCCCTCCCCAAAACAAGAGCACAAGTGACCACTACCTACGTGACATACTCAGGCAAATTCTGCAAAACTACCAATGCGTCCAAATACAAGTACCGCATCGACTTGGTGCTTGTCCTTCGTTGCCTCGCCCCCATCCGTCCAAGTCTCGTCACACGCGGCTCACCATGACACCACACACACCACCCACCACACACCCACTCAACGACGCCAATATGAGCCGCATGGTTCCGCTCTCGTTATCTTCTACCATTCGACGGGAACCTGGAAAAGAATGAGGGGCTTTTCCTGCAAATGTGTTACGGCCGCCGCACTCGAGCTTGTGCAGCCTCTTAAAGAAGACGACGCTGCCAGGTGCTTCAAACACACCTCCCACCTCCCACCTCTTCCACCCTTTCCATCTTCTCACACAACCTCGAGGACAACCTCGAGGGTGTGCGACTAATAGCAAACCAGACTTCGTATCGTCTGACCTACTTGGCTGGTAGGCTGGGAGCACCCGCAGACCCTTGGTCAATGCCCGTATCGTAGAGCTTCCTATTGCTTCTCTCACGCAGGTAAAAGAAGAGATCCTGCGCGAGCTGTCAATGCTGGCTGGTCATCAATGAATGGGGAGGGGAGTGCTCCGGAATTTCATGGGGCTCCCTCGCTCTCTCGTTACTTCAACTGCTGCTTCTAGCGAATCAATTTACGACCCATCAACTCGCTCTGATACCAAACATCACCCACGCCCAAGCTCTCTCTCGCCATCAGCCGCGTATGCGGAAGGATTCGATTGATTTCCCTCTGTGCTGCATCTGCCGTGACGATGCAATGCATTGACGGGTGGCACCTTAGAGGCTGACTCCTGTTCCCAAGACTTTCTTGAAGAAGAAATTCTACGGTGCCAACTGGTTGAGTGACTTGAAAAAGGAGTGCGAAAGGTCTCCAGATACGTTGCCGAACGCAGTAAGATAAATTTCTCGAGGATGACAAGTTGACAACACGAAAAGGGCTTGCGGGGAAATCTCACTGGCCAGGTTTCTCCCACCACCCAAAAGATGGCTGGCTTCAAGCAAGCCACCAAAGATAATCAGCAGCGCCTCACAAGCATCACGTGCAGCCGTTCCGACTCCCACCTCATACCCGTTCCCAGGTACCCCAATTACGACTCTGTGGTATCTATCCCTTTCATCGGCCAGCAGATGTCGGAGATTGGGGGAAAGATTCCATTTTCTGGCAAGTCAGTTACATGGCGTTAGGCAGCAGCAATTGGAACACCATCTTTCCACCTTGGGTCACCACCTCTCTCGATTTTCTCTATTTTTATATGCGCGTTTTAGCCGGGTCGATTCGATCGATACACCGATACACCTTCCAGTGGGGGGCCAACCAATCCGATACGAGGTTTCTTCATTTCCCTATTCTGGTTCTTTTTTTTCTTGTTTGGCTTGTTGTATTAAGTAATTGTTCCGTTTTTTTCTCTTGAGGCGTATCTGTATCCGGAGCACGGGATGCTGAATACCTGTATCATCTTTTTCCATTCATCACCTCATTATTTGACATTGGTAGGCGATTCTGGTGTATTGGTATGTCGGTCGGTATCTTCCAGACTTCTCGTCTTGCTCACGTACAGTAAGCTTAATATTTCGTTTCGAATCTAGCAGTTCCGCGTATCGCGGAAATTGATATCAATACAAGGTTTGGGG